>JAAAKM020004696.1:0-11526 GCA_010016025.2 Alatinidae sp. Z8VKAUB7J3 | reverse complement strand
GGTCGTTTATTTTGGGGGTTGTTTATCTAAAGAAAGAGTGTACATTTGCTAGCATCCGCTTAACTATACCAATCCATGTATTCAGATAACATGATTAGATAGTGCTCAGATTCTTCATGTAAAATGTAATATACATTCGTATGTTAATATCGCTCTCGGTGTTCATAAACATGTTTAACTCGGAGACGTATCATGAATCTATGGATCTGCATCCACTTCACTGTTCTTATGTTATTGCACGAAATAAGTTAAACATATTGTACTGAAAAGCTTTTTTCGTCTGACACTCCTCAGAGTACTAAAGTCAGAATGACCGAAAAGGAACGTGTGAAAGTGTATTTGAAAGAGCCAATCAGAAATTGGTCTGCCTGAATGGCTTGTGTTTTTGGACCAATCAGCGTTCCTTACAACAAGATTAATAGGCCTAGTGAGAAAACGAATTCTTTTTGTCTGCATAGCAAAGGTTTTCTTGCTTTTATGTGGATTGACTCCAGAACGGCCAAATGAAATGCAGACCTGGCCTTTCCTGTAATACGGAAGCAATCGTCCGTGTACACTTTGGCACTTTCTTATGTTGTCAGAAACAAGAGGCTCTGCGTGAGATCACAGCTCTTGCGGAAGTAAAAAATGTATATACGTAATACACTCAAAGGGTGCAGAAAGGGATAGACATAATGTTTCCTACGTTTGATCTAGAAACTCGTTTAATTTTGATTCGAAAAGATAAATAATGGGAGATTCAGTTTCTATGCCGAAGATGTGCATTCCACAAATTCTGATACAAGAAGGACCTGGAAAAACTATTACTGGTATTTAATAGCATTGCGTACATACCTACAGGATTTCTGTTACACTGTATCAAAGAAAGTGCGTTTTTTTTCTAACCATCAAACGGTCAGGGCTGGGAGGGGGCAATCCCTTCTTCCTATTTTAAGTGTTAACTATATTTCTGTAAACTCCACTATTTTGAAGCCGGGTAGTGTAGGCCTTCCCATTAAAGTCTTCTCTTGATCGCACGCCTAGAAGATTAATGATCCAACTCAATACGTATCACTTAATGTATCATAATTGCATCAGGGATTATCAATTCCAGTTGAAATTCTCTGATTGCATTTGTTCATCTCGTCCGATGACATAGCAGAAGTAAAATGTAAACACATCTATTGATTGAAATCAATCTGTCCTGGCAGTTATTAGGAGGGGCCAAACAACCCACTTTTAGACTTTACTCCCCAACTGCGTTATACTATGGTTGAGACCCTTCTTTGGACAACTACGGTTCTACAGCTTTTGACTAAGCAGTTCCGTCGGCACCTCTCTTCTTCTCTGCTATAGATTTAGCATCGAGTTCATTCTGTTACATCTGATGCAAAATGCGTTGGTAATCCCATGCAGTCTATGACGAAACATGAATTCTTTGTACCACCTACACTTCTGTATATAACGGAGAATTCGTCCAAGAACCCTTTGCCTTATTCTGCTCTATCTTACGGTGCCAACTCTATCGTTCAATAGTAACACTCTCTGTTTTTAACTACTCGTTTCCTAACTCCAATTCTAACCCTCTTAAAACTATTATCAACTGTTGGTTGGAGTGTCTCGTAGCCAAAGGACTGTAGATGACAGAGACCCTCCCCCTAGCTTTACGGTCAGCTCTTACCTCAGGATTCAATCTCAGTCCATACTTAAGTAACTGCTAACAATATCTAATGTCAGGGTTTCAAACCTCTCTAGACCATACCAGAGACTCCCTAAAATAGACCCGACCCCCTCCCCCGACCCCCTGAACGTCCTAGCTACGATTTCAACAAGGTATCTTTCATTCATTCAACATCTAAGCATTAAGCCGTGTGTTTTGGCGTGCACTGAAATCTTCCCCTCACAACACACGTTAACTGCCCCTAGCTGAAAGACTCGCTTGTTTAACTCTCCACTATGACCCTCCGACGGTTTACCGCAAGTTCTGGGGTTGTTCTTGGGTCTCTGGCTACTAATTATGGATACTGTATGACCGCTGAAACAAACTCTTCTAATACAAATTTTTAAAAGTAGAGTTAAACAGTAATCATTCATATTTATGTCAATAGTCATTGAGAACTTATTAACTAAGCATGGCATAAAAATGTTAAAGTTTTGTGTTCAAAATATGTGCGTTGGATGGAAATACAATTTGGCATTTTTTACCGATTTTTCTTTCCTTCTCTAGCTTCCGTATTAAATATAAAAGCTGTATTATGTCAAGAATTTATTATCTTTTAGCTTTTTCAAGATTACTTTATATTGCCATAGCTAGTATTCTTAAAGGCCTTTCAATTAGAAAAAGTCTGGAGAGAAACAAAATTGTGGAGTCTATATGTACAAATTACAATTAGTTGCTTAGTTTATATGCTTACAATATTCTGATTGCTAGTTTCCTTGCCATGAAAGAGATGGTCTCTTTGAACTAATTTTGATGCTTTCCGGTCATGCAGTTGATTTCTAAGTATTAGGAAATTGCAAGCAATGAAACGATTGGCCTGATGCCTTTTGATGCGGTCTTGAAGTGCTTTCAAGTGTAAATCATTAGCCCCGATAAGCTTTAGGTAATTCAGGGGTGGGAGTGTAACTGATCAAGTGAGGTCGACCACATGAAAACATGATAACGATAGAAAAATCTGTGGATGATCTAGTCTAGCGTGACTGCTTGATAAACCGTTCACCTCTAATTTCGCCTCAGACAATTTCCCCCGTTTTGCACAGCGATCAGTTACTCTCGCTGCCGGGGCTCGTTGCAACGAGGCAATTGTACTATTAAAGAAATTCTAAATAACAAATCTTCTAAGAGATCAGAAAATAGGAAAGTTGGCTTAAAATTAGCATATATTTTTGCTTTAGGAACACCAGTACATACCAGGTATTACCTGTCTGTCCGAAACAGAAATAACTCCTTTCGGCATATTAACGTCTGAAATTTGATGTCAAGGTTTCTTTCGCAAGAGGGTCTTCAAATAACCATTTTCTAATTTGACATCCTCAAGATGTAAGGTTATACAGATAAGATAATATTTCCATTAGATAATGGATCGAATTGTGTAAATAAGTAATAAGGTAAACTGCAACATTCACTTTCTAAATAATTAGAAAACAGATTTATTACAATTTTTAGTTTCGTATTTAATATTATCCATCAGCTTTTTCTCCTCTCTGGTAATATTTCCAAGAATTTGATTAATCTGTTACTCGTAAATTCGTCTATATCAAGGGGCGATCGTAACGATTAAATTGCTACCATGATGATTTAACCTGTACAATCTAAGAAATTTTCCTGCCTAAATTTCCACTAAAATAACGCGTCGAATTTACTTGAATTTAAGGGCCCTAAATGTTGTGTTTATATGAACCAAAGGCTTATTTTGTTCTACCTGGGCCCTTAATTATATGACAAAGACATATTAACCGACGAGAAGCCAAAATCTTTAGGTAATGCACTTTCATGGGTGGCCTGATTCACAACCTTGTGTGAACAACTTTACTTGGGCTATTTTTTAATTATTTAAAATTAAAGAGATTTGCCGGTCCCTTCTGCACGTATGTCAGGACACCAGGCAAAGGGAACAGAATTATTTCACATTTTTATATTTTACTATGCCAAAGGGAGTTAAAAAAAACCCAAGTTTTACATCACCCCTATATTCAAAAATGTTTACTATGAAGGGTGAATTTTTTTGTCTATGTGTTTTATTTCTAATCGTTTAAGTACAGTACACTGTTCCCCTTGATTCACGCTGCCCCCGGAAGCAATGGACATCCAGATGGGCTTATGCAACCAACCTGATAAATAATTGAAAAATAACCAAGCCCTTCATGTTCACCAATTGATGTTGAACTGGCAAGAGGTGAAATAGTTGGCTCTGGTTTTGTCGATCCTATCATCACCCTTGTCTCTAACCAAACAACCGTTGTTTTAGAAAGCAGTCAATTTACTGTTTTAAATTATGCATAACGTTTGCTAGGTATATATAACAGCCTTTAATGTAAGCGAGTTCCTATTTCGCGGGAAAAAGCGATTACTGTATCAGTTCAAATATACAGGTTCGATGTCGTGTCCGAGCAACATCTGCATCGCCTGAGCTTGGCAAGAATAGCATCGATCACAGCGATCCTTCGAGCAAGCCTTCATATTTTAGTTATCAGAAAATCGAGACATCTTTTCAACAGCCGAGAATAATTATTGATTCGTTGATTGCTTCTGTCTGGTCTTGATTATCAGCATCGCTGACCTGTTATCAACAGAGGAGAACCCGCGAAAATCATCACTAACCGCCAAACAGGTATTTTACCATCAAAAATCAGCCAAATAGTTTTTTTAATTAAGAAGACATCTTTGATATTCCGCTACAATCAAGCAGTGTTACTGTTATTTCACTTATTGTTTGTTCTTCTCCTTCAAAAATTAGTAGATTGCGATCTCTATTTGGACGCAGCTCCATTTCTGTCTTTCCGAACAATTGTTGAGAATGTTGACTCAATTTGAGTTCCCCACCGCAACTCTTAAAATTTCATATTTCCTTGCCTATCCTCCACCGAAGCATCAATACAATCAAATGAAAATCAGTTTAATCAAACGCGTTCCTAACTGCGAACAAAACTGACTTTTGTTAATCGAAGCCTTCGGTTGACATAGGAATTTGATGGTCTTGTGATTGAAATTTGCATTTCCAAAGACTAACAATTTAGATCCTTCGACGTCTATTTTTAAGGGACGGTTAAGAAAATAAGAACCGTTTCATAACCTGGTACTAAATCCAAATTTTAAAAGACTAAGACAGTAAACTGTGATCGCGAAACTCTCGATGATCTAAGGCCATGTGAACTTGTGTCTAAATTCTCCGATCGTCTGCTGATTTTGATACCAGTCTGTAAACATCCGTCTGAGTTTTGTTCGCGCGCTGTTTATATTAACAATCTAGCGGAAGCATTCTTATTTTCACCGATCAGACCCGGCGTGATGATCACAACTTCCAGAACCTTACCAAACCACGATCACACAAGAAATCAGCGATCGAAATTGCAGAAAACAAGTTCAGAATAGTACCCCTCATTCCATACGTAATATCGATCTTAATTACTTCTGTTAACAAACAAGGCGATTTTGAAAGTGCGAAGTCTAATGAGACGTGCTAATGAAGTCTGGAAAACAATATAACTTTACCTTGATCGATGTTGTTAGCTAGATAGATCCAACCATCGAGTTTCTTAAACGAAGTAGACTTCTTCAGGATCGTTATTTATCCAACTTGACTCCAATTTCTCGCTGTCCATGAGGATTTACTATCGATATCGTCTGTTATATATTTGGCACAAGTTAGGCTAGCTGTGCGTTGCAGACCTAATTTTCCTGCAGCGGTTAATTACAAATCTCCAAATCTAAACTCGATTCACATCGCAGCATAAGGTTTCTTCTCTATTTCCACGAGACGTAAGCTATTTTCTCATTGAAGAAATCAAGTTCAAAATCACACGAACAGGACGGTAAGCCAATTTTTAACATTTGTGTCGAAAATAATGTATGTCTGAATCCTATTGAACTCATTGTTAATTACAAGCCGCTGGTTCAGGCTAATTAGTAATTGACTTTGACAGGGGGGTTGACATGGAAATTCTGGGCTGCGATGGACACAAGAAAATTCCATGGTTTTGTGAGTTAGATCAAGTTAAATTGTACGCGATTGTGACCACATTTTTGAATATCTGATAGCGTTGATAGATAGCGATGGAATAAAGCTAGAAAGATCAGCTGAAAGGAATCTATCCTAGCGGAATAATCTTCTGGTAAAGCATTGTCCTCCTTGTTCATACTTAGACCTTGATCAGCAAGGCTACGCGGGCGCGTATTAATTAGGCCTCGCAACTGGGTGTCTAATTACACACATCTTTTTTCAAAGAAACCCCCGAAAGTATAGAATCAATCGTCCATAATTACTATTGGAGAAAAACAACAAAGAATTCTAAAGATTTATTGAATAATATTGAATCGTAAAGCAGACAGTGTCCATTCGACACCAGTCAAATGTGCATACCTTTCATATTAATTTGAGGCAGAAGAAATCAACTTTTGCAGAGGTCTTTGTTTTGAATTCAAAATATACGGCTTGAGGAATAAACAGCCACCAGACAATAGCCGATTTCTTTTGCTGTTTTGTGAGTCAGGAGGACACAGAGGTATAGTAGATAAGAGGTTACTGTGTTGTTGCTGATAGAAGTCGTATCGACATTCTTTGTTGCTAAACGCGGGTATGCAAAATTGAAGATTATTGTGCTCTTAACGGGAGGAAGCCATACATTCAATCAGAAAATTCCTGTTGTGTGTGTGGACCGGATATTGATTTTCTGTTGATTGTCTAGACTTCACCGCTTGAGTAAGCTGGACTCGCACTGGTTAGTGAAAATGCTGGACTGTGGGATGGCATGTTTCTTGCTCGTTACAGAGCGTAGTGGTTGAGTCATCAAGGGGGGGAAATAACTAAGCATTTAAGTGCGACCGGCATCAGCTAGCGGAGAATGCGATGTCATGTGGTTTGGGACATCAACCAGGCTTGATCACAAGTCGGTGAAAAACATGGAGGATCACATGCCATTGTTTTTCAGAACAAATCAGTGGATAGGCTCGTGAAATTAGTTTTAATCCCTCGCATTATATCGCTGTCATGCGGCGTAATGGAGAAAGGGTCCTTCAATTCACTTCTCAAATTATTATTTTTTTTGTCTAAAGGGTTACCTAAAATATTAAATCTCTGAACGAGGTCGCTACTTCGTCGTAAACAACTGGGGTCTCTGAAGGAATGAATGCAACACGTGGTAATCGCTTTGAAAAATAACAAGAAAATTGTAAAGCATCAAAGAGGAGTTATTTATCTCGGATACCGACAAATATTTGGGGAGGTGAAAGGGGGGTAAACCAACATTTCAAGGTTGCCCCTTCCCCGTGACAAATCGACAATGTTTGCTTAGTCAAGGACGGTACTATCCCAAAATAGCTCAATTAGTGGCTCACCCACTTGAACAATCTTTGCGGTTTTTGATTTATTTTATGACTTGCATCAGGGATGAGTTCGCCATTGCAACTCCTGGGAACAGTTGGCAACCCTAATTAAACTATAAATAAAAAGACTTTTTATTTCTAGTTCAATGGCAACCCTATGGGCCACTGTAGGCCTACTCCGTAGTTTAAAGCAGGATTGTAGGCCCTACCTAATCTCTTTATTTCATATGAAAGTTACCCCATTATTTCATGGGGTCCTTGGCTAGGCACCCGAGTGAAGACGTTTTAGATATTATAGATTATAGGAGGCACTCGGCATGCTACATCAATTTGGATAGAGATCTATCGATATTTTTACCCTGCTAGCTGAAGAGAGTTACACTGTTCACGTGCAGTTTTTGTTATCAAGGGCGTGGAATAAGGGAGGAAGAAGTCGCGGTAGCCACTCCTCGTAAGATTGTCTGACAACCCTTATGACAAGCCCACACAGCAATTCAAAATAGGGCTTTTGCCGATTAAACCGACAACTAAACTGTGTACTATTTTAAGAGCTCCTTAAATATCATGATGGCAACTCCAGGTCTAGATATTTTGCTCCATCCCTACTCCGTCCGTGTCATTCTCAACTCGCTCTAGCAAACCCACCTAAAGGACGAGTGCCGCTTGTTCTAGGCTCTGCTACTAAGTGTCTCGAGTCAGTGGCAGTAGCAAGGACTAAAGGGATCCAGGTTTGACCCTGTACACTACCTCTTTTCTGTGAATTTGATAAAAACAATCATTAAAACGTCACTCCCCCTACGCCCCCCCCCCCCCCCCCTTCACCCCCCCCCCCCCCTCCCACACCCCCCCCCCAATCCCCCGGGGCATATATTTTCTTTTTCTCCTTTTCCCTTTTTAACCGATCTTTCAAATCCTCTGTTCTCCGTGTTACTAATTATATTATGGGAAAATGTCACCAACTCCCTTTCTAATCTAGCCATTCCTGTCATATATTTGTTTGAAGGCTGGCTTACTAAGAATTTTAAATGTGTTATCAGGTATGTCTTTGGTCGATATCTCAATATATAAATGTTGGTTATATTTTACGATCTTTGAAACGTAATTTTGAGGTATAGCTCGTGGAGAACTTAGGCCTACTCTGAAGTAATAAAGAACTTTTCCAACAATCAACAGGCTTATTCAACCCTATGAGCTCAGCCTAGGAAAGTCATTGGGTGCATGGGGTTTGAGAGATGTCCCCTTGACGTAGGACCATTTCAAAACCCTGTTCTACTGATGAAGGGGGCTTTTGAATCCTATCTATTAAACATTTGTTCATTACTTCTCGCCATAAAAATTTTTAGAGCTGACATATTCAAGATTTTCTTACTATTTATAAGAATAACGACTCTCGAAATCAGATACAGCCTCAATTTCGCTTCTAAAAACCTTCGGGCGGTCATCAAACCAAGCAAGAACGCGGCCTTAAGCGTCTATTTTTAGAATGAAATCACCCATGTAACTAAATGTTATCAAAATGTCGAACCAAATACCACTTCAATTACTTTGTTTATGTAATCAACTTTACACAACCGAATAAGTTTCAACTATCTACTACGAGAAAACAGGTTACCGTAAAGGCAAAATTGAAAATGACACCAAAAATTGCCGAAAGCGTCACAATGACCAACGACCCTGGCAAACAAATACAACGTTAGCTAGTAAACTATGGCATTTGAACCAAAACATTTCAGTAGAGTCCATACGAATTGTAGACCTCATTAGCTGTTAGAAAGAAAATGAAGAATAAACCAGAAACAGAATCATATCCGCTTCTACAACAAGCCTTTAAGCAAGCACCTAGTGGCTGTAGCCCACAACAATTTTTTAGCTCCGCCACCGTAAGGTAGAAGGCGAGTTAGCTCAGTCGATAGAGAGCTGGTCTGCCAAGCTTAAGGTTGGTGATTCGAGCCTATGCTCTACCGACAATCTGAAAACTTCTACTGCGAACCCAGTAGGAAAATGGACGAGGAAAGGAATTTGCAATCCTATCTCACAGTGCAGTGGCTCAAGACATGTAATTCTCTACCATATCACATTCCCTACGCTCAGAACAGAGTATGGGACTCTCTTTTTTCGTGTAAGATGCTTTGTAAAAAAACGAGAAAACTGGAGAAGCAGGGTCTGGAGATCAAAGCGCCCCAACGGTCAACAGGCCATGGGAACAGCACAGCACAGCTTTGTGCAAAATGGGATATTTGCTTTGTTCGCGCATGCGTAGACAATCCCTTTAATTACGTAATATTTATATATTTTAATTTCTTAATAATTATTTCAACTTTCTGCTTCCTTAACTAGTTTACTTTGAGGAAACATTTGTTTTTCATAATGCAATAACATATAAGAAAGCAAGCCTTGAAAATAGTAAAATTAAGAACATCTTAAAGACTTAAATTCAGCTGATAACAAGAACATTTATTATTTGTAGTGATATAAATAATTTTAGTAAGTCCATGGAAATAATGTATAGATGTCGTTCCGTAAGTTAATCCTCTTTACTATCTTTCTGTGAATTAGCTTTTTAAAGTTTTTAAAATTTACTAACACTGGTATATGATGAGTATGATGGCTTTACATCGTTAAGAGCTCACTGGCACACAGCCAAGGACGGGGGCGGGGGGCTGTGCCCGCCCAACAGCTAAAACTTGGCCACGTTTGCCCCAAAACTCACCCCCTAAAATGAAATCCTTACCGTCATTGAAAGGTGGATTGCTTTTGTATTTCAATTCACTACAAAAGAATGACAAGAAGTCTAAGTCTCTCAAATGCGATTTTGAGCCTTCTAGGGACTCTGAAAATTCAAAATTTCCCTAGTCGACATAACCGTGGTGGATTGCCTAGAAGGAAGGACTGGAGGGGAAATGTTTCGTTGAGAATTTGCCGGGCCATCAAAAGTCGACTGTCTGCGTGGCTGAGAGCTCAGAACATATTATAACATTTTCATGGTTTTTGCAAATACCGTAAGAAGCTTAGAAAATTGCAAGCCTTGACCATCGCGGTAATTGTATAGAAAGTCTGGAAAAACGGCATGTAGTGCCAATTGACCAAATGATAGAAATAATTAAAACGAATAAGTCTGTGTCTGCCTTAAGACGGTCAGCGGTCAGCAATTTTTATAAGCCAAATTCGGGGTTTTTTTCACCTACCCTGTCTGCCGTCACAACTCATACCTCTGTGATGCATATTTCAAGTAGTTTTTCAAAACCTTCGTAGAACGAGCAAAACTTATTTGCATGCAATCAATTTATCGATGAAGGAAAGTTTTTACAGTAATTTCTGGTTTGCACAAATTGACAGATGAATGTAGCATCTTTAAAGGGAGGGCCTAATTATGCTATTATCAAAGCAAGTGGCGCCTGTGTGTAAAGACCAATAAGAGGAGACAACGGTTCAGCATAGCGTTGGAAAATACGGATGGTCGTTAACTTTATTTAAAGAGGGGGGGAGAGGGTATGTTCTTACTACGTTTTGATAAGTGGTTAAACCAACCGTAACTACGCTGTTAGGTATTTATGGAACTTGTATTTTGATATTATAGCCTCGTTTTGGCGATCTCGTTTTCGTCTCTCTTGCTGCCAGTCATTTCCTGTACGCCATTAGCTTTTCCTATTGTAACACGTGTGTCTCCTGTATAACAGTCCTCTTTGTGCTTAATAGATTTTAGTTTTGATTGACTTTAACAGAGTTCCTTAGGAGTGGCGCCCACCCCTACCACTGTAGTGGTAGAAGCTAAGGAAAGAGGAGCATGAGTGTTGCCTTCGCCTGCGTTCGACAATCTTCTTCTGTTTCTTCTTAACGGAGTGTGCACTGTGCACTGTGAAAGCCCCACATGATGGGTGAGATATTTACAAATATACATCTCCTTAATAGGGCCCCGCGTTGGAAAAGTGCCCAGGGCTGCACACGTCGGAAAACTGCCCTGCTAAGAAAAGTAGACTTCCAGAGGAATGACACATCAGGAAAGAACAAGAGCATCCAACAAATGTATACAACTACAGTCATCAAAACTCATTAAACTTTAAGGGTATAAAACTCAGTGGAAGTCCTAGAAATAGTTTTCTAGGGGGGAGAGAAGGCACAACGATTTTAACTGGAAAAAAAGAGTCAATACTCACCTTTATTGCTGTCATTCAGCGCTTTTCAAGAGGGGGGAAGTCCTTTGACACCCCCCTGGAGACGCACATATTTAACAGTTTCCACTAAAATGTAGTCCATGTGTGTTTTCATCACCTGATGACTCTTTTAGACTAATCTGAGAGCAAGGAGATACCATTACTTTTGTTGTCGTCTTTAGATAGCTTTACTATTGGAGATTTGGGGCTTGAAGAGCTATCTCCAGCTGTGTTTTTTTTGTCTTTTCATGTTCAAGCCATGAACTAGAAGGAGATAGTGAGCTTATGAACAGAACCATCCCATGTGCAGTATGATTCCGTCTTGAATTAAAATTATAACAGAGTTTATTTTAC
>JAAAKM020004693.1:0-11529 GCA_010016025.2 Alatinidae sp. Z8VKAUB7J3 | reverse complement strand
GTTACAGATCGTCTGTGTCATCATACTATAAAGCCATACTAGAAACCCTCGGGGATGGATTGAAACGAGAGCTAGTTACATCCAAAGAGGTAAAAAGTCTACATGCTGCAACCCTTCACAAAATGTTTTAAGTGTAGCAACATTGCACAAGAACGTTTCTGTAGTGCTACTAAGGAGAAACTGAAGCCAAAGAAACCCGATCACAACCTGGCTTTTTTATGGTTTGTTTTCTAATAGATAAAAATGTAGCGACGCTTGAGGGAACTTCGATTGTTTTCAATGTTTTGTGGTACATTGACTCAACTGCCTTTATATCTTTTTTACAATTTCATTCAGTCAAGTTCAGTTGCTAGATTAGGAATTTCTTTATTAATAATGATATAGGGAAGTAGGAACATGAAAATAGGTGACATGGCAATAATATAGTCTGAAAAGACGACAATAGCTGTCTGTTTATCTGTCAGTATGCCATTCTGTATTTCTATTTGGTTAAAGATTTCAGCTCATCCTTTTAGTGATGCATCCCGATCATACTAAATTGTCTGTACCTAGGCCATAAAAACGTCTTTGCAGTTCTTTGCATTTGAATTTCGCCAGAAAAGTACGTGTATGCTTAAAATTAATACAATTTAGCAAAAGTCCTGTGTATAAAGGCTAGGCCTTAGTCGCATATTCACATGAGTGAATACAACCGCTTACAACAAATTGGTGTTTCCTAGAATGAGGGACCGTTAACTACCGAAATAAATCACTGAGCCACGTTTACCTTGTGGCAGAGCCTAGTTAAGAAGGGAAAATAGAGTGAAGGGGAATTTAAATTACTTCGATGCCGCATAGTGACGAAAGTGGAAGTTCAATAAGGCCAGAACAAGAACGTTCCTGATGCTCAAAAGTTGGGGGAACCTTAACCTAATAGGAGACAAAGAGCTCATCTTGTAGTAAATGCGAAGTCAGGAAACACGCGACACATTCAGTCAACTCAAGAATACTTCTGCTCCCCGCTTGTGGTATACAAGATCGGCTTTTCTTTTGTTGAGATTAATTTGTCTATTTTTCCTTCTAGGAGCCAAGTGACAAGCTGTCAACGCTGAATATTGCTTTAAAATTATTTCATATGCTTGTGTCATTAGTGAAGGTGTGTTTTGATTAATGACGAATAAAATTATTGATATTTCTCAAACTTCCCTCTATTCTTCGTTACCTTAATTGTTTATGAATCCATTACTCATCTGTTGATAAATAGGATCTCAGTCACCGTTATCGTTGCCACATTTACGAATTAAGGCAGAACAGCATAGTCTGTTCTCATAGTTGTCACCATTATCGTACTTCTCTGAATCATTATCATAATAATCAAAATCATGCTCACACACGTATTCATCCCTATTGCCCCCGTGGTCGTTATTATCGTTATCCTCGCCAAAGTCAACGTCATCGTTGTCATCATCATCAGCAGTAGCATCACTGTTACCATCGTTATCATCAATGGTCATATTATCCTTACAATTCTTCTTGGTCATCATTATCAATGTGATCACCATCATTGCTTACTTCATCGTCATCTAATATCCCTCCACCACCACCACCTCTACCGTCATTCTCATCATCGCTATGACATCATGATCGTCATCATCATCATCATCATCATCATCATCATCATCATCATCATCATCATCATCATTATTATCATCATCATTATTATCATCATCATCATGAGGGCTTTAGATGAAGCTGCAATTTTATTTTATTTAGCGGTGACGTTCCCTTCAGAATTTCTGGCTCTTCCATTTTGAATCACATTCATTTGATATACTCTTTTACCAATCGACAGAAGCTGATATAAATATAGTTTAGTCCTCTTAAAAAGTTGTAGATCATAGAGATTTGTATTCTCTTACTGTGGTACAACTACATGTCTTGCATTAAACAGGTGATAAAATGTTCAATCATCCAAAAGTGTGTCATGTGGCCTTAGTATGTTTAACCTTAAATGGGAATGTTCTTGTTGACACTAGTTTCTTCAGTACGCTGCAATACGTGATACACTTAGTGTAAATAATATCAAATTGCCTTGTTGTCTAAGGCGTTTTTATGCTTTTTCAAAATCCTAGACAATAGAAACCAAGACCATGCTTGGCATTGCACTAAAGGTTAGTATTCTTCTTGAAGATGGATCAACAACAGATTGAAATCATCTTTTTGTAACACAGCCTTTCATCAGTATTAAAACTGTAGCGAAGATTAACACTCAGGATACGGCTATCAGGTTCATCCAACTCTGTTGCTCGGAATTCCTAAAGCGGTTCCGTCTGTCTTTGCAGTTAGGGAAATGTTAACACAAATTCGCCATCGAAGGAATTCCAAATGTGCAAAATTCTTTCAAGACTAAGTGAAATTCTGTTTGTCTATTTATTTATTTTTTTTGCAAATTAGCTCATTTCAGGCTTTACCTGTAGGTCTTAAGTGTTACATGGCTTATGACAAAGATGTGTATCAATCCAAAAGTGATGCTAAAATGTTTTAACGTGAAGTGAGATATTCCGATGTGTTTACTGGAAATTCGGAACAGATTAGTATTCGGAATATATTTATGGCCAACTGACGTTACAGACTCCGTAGAGCGATGTCGTATTGCTGTGTTGTCCACTGATCTTTCTGGAAACTAATTGACCGCAAGCGGAAGTAGGGCAGAGCAGAGCCGGTTCAATTTTATATACCCAACGTTTTAGCAGTTGCAGTTTCGGCCAATATTTTGAAAGATTATGTCTTGTTTGTTTAACAGCCGTGGATGGACCTTTGTTGGACATTTATGAGCGAAAGCACACTCTTTCCTTCTGCATTACGTATGCAAATATGTAAACGTTAAGGTTACTTCTCGTTACAGGTCATTGATTCTTCCTATACTTTAAGGTATTTCTTAGGCAAACTTCTCTAACTTATGGTTCCTTATTTATAGTTGTTCGCAATAGTTAATCTCCTCCATGTTACGACCCTTTTATGATTATCTTAGCACAATATCATAGAAATTTCGTATGATCTATGTAATTGACATCTATGTAAGTTTGAGCATCTCACGTACGTAAAATACAGCAGTGTTGCACCCCTTATAACGCTTCTCTGTTTTGATTTAAATGAAGGACAAACGGACCTTGGTTTCTTAACAATGCTGATAAGATATTCATTTTCCCATAACTTCTTGTGTGCTCTCTGAAAGTGTTAAAATGTTCTCTTCTTCCATTCCATTGCCTTGTCTTTTCATTGTAGTATGGTCGAATATTCTTGGAAATTGTACTGAAGCATGCGATGCCAATTTTGGATAAAACATTGCGAACAAATAAGGTAAATTACAAACTGTACACGATAATTTCTTTGTAATTAACTTCGTCACCTTCACCTTAAGACCACGCCACGCCTTTTACTTTCAAAAACTTTTTCCATTTAATCCCATTTGTAAGGATGATGTGAGTATATGCTCCATGCACCATGGCTCGTTTGAGTAAGCTAAGCTGGCGACTTTTACACTGGTCACTGCAGCTATCTAATATATTAATTTGGTGAATTGTAAAGTTCACGGAGATTTTAAGTAAAGCATTACCCCTGTTTAACATTCACTTATGTTACTCCAAATGTTGTCAATTAAAAACACCGTTTTATAAAGATTTATATTTATTCCGTTTGTTGATCAGGATGATGTACACAGTATTTTACGGAGCTTGCAACAGAGTACTCGCTGTCTGCAGCACTACTGTAGTCATTCTAAGGTATGTACAGGAGATCTACAACGTAAATGAATTGCATGTATACAAGTACCATGTCCTTATTGAATCCGTGGAAAAGGGAAAGTAAAAGTGAGTAGGAAGGCCTTGAGTATAACGTGAACATTATGATGATGATGATGATGATGATGATGATGATGATGATGATGATGATGATGATGATGATAACGATGAAGATGACCACGATAACGATGATAACGATTTTGATGATGATAATGATGATGATGATGGTCACGATGATGACGATGATGATGATCACGATGACGATGACGATAATTGAAGGTGGCTCTAATGGTGATGATGCTGGTGATGATTTTGACAATGATGCTGCTGCTGCTGATGATGATGATGATGATGACGATGATGATGATGATGACGATGATGGTCACGATGATGATCACGATGATGATGGTGATGATGATGATGATGATGGTGGTGATGATGATGGTGATGATTATGATAATGATGATGATGACAATGATGATGACAATGATGATGACAATGATGATGATGATGATGGTTACTGCTACGACCACGATGACAATGATAATGATTTTGATAATGAAGAATGCTGCTGCTGATCATTATTATGATGACAATGAAAGCCGTTATAGTGGTGATGAAGAAGTAAGGGAAGAGTAAGAGAAGAAAGGGGTGTTCATGTTGATCAAGTGATGGTAACGATGACAATGCTAACGAATGTTTGGTGATGTTGATGATAACATAACCGAAAGTGATTATTCTACGTTTTGATGCCTTAACCTTCCTGATCAATTCCTATTCGTTTTATGTAGACGTACAAAGATCTCACTGTGACTAATCATGTTCCAGCCATGAAAAAATGCCTTGAAACATTTGTTTTCAGGGTTAAGGTAAGACAATATAACAATACCTCCCCGTGTCACTTTAAAATCTTCATCAATATTTCGCTATTCAGTTTTCTCCTCTGAAAACACTTGATTGATTGGTCGATGAGATGTGAAAACAGCTGTCAATAAATAACAAATTTAAAACTAGAATTTGCCCGGGAATTTAAAGTGATTTAAGAGGATCATGAAGCCACTCCTTATAATGTTGTGTTATGACGTAGTGTTAGGAATGAAATTGGGACATCGATTGCCGGAGAACTCTTCCTCAGCATGCTAAATAAGAGGTATAGCCTTTATTCCTTTTCCTGTTAATACCAATGACAAGTGGAATATATTATTATGACCAATTATCAACACACAGAATATCGATGGAAGATTTAGCATAGTAATGATAAATCAAAGGCATTATTTACTGTAGACGAGTTGATTTTGACAGGGAACATAGAGGCCTGTGGAACAACAAAGTAACAACGTTTACTAAAATTAGGAGGACTTTGGTTGCGAACAAAAAGGAACGCACCGGACTGAAAGATAGATAATAAATAATATACTGTTACTTTTATATTAAGTAGATTTCGTTTTGAAGCCAGTTCAAATGCTTGGAGTGTTATGTTAGATGGATTACTTAAGGTATTGTTGATCAAAAAGGGTGTTTACCGTAAATTTACCGTAATTTCTGTTCTACTGACATAACCCATTCCAAAGAGGGTAATTCTCGATGTTTACATCCAAGTGCAATGACATGAATATTCACGGTATCAGAAGAACTGGATAGTGCTTCAAAGTTCATGATAGTTAGAGGGATCGAATTTTGCATGTTTTCTAAGAAAATTCGGGAATTATTCCAAAACGGGAGGATTCACGTGAATCGGAAGCACTGTGACCTAAATATCAAGAATCCAACGAGTAAAGTAAATTAAATTTAAAATGGGGGGTATAGAGAATGACTTCGTTTTATTATGGACCTTAGAGTAGAGCCTTCGATCTTTGACGTGGAAAAAGAATAAAAAAGCCGGTGTGACAGATTACAAGAAACTACATACTTGTCGAAGTAAGCTGGGTAAGATCAAGTCAAAACTATCCAATTACAAAATATCACGATAAAGATTTTCTTGAATGAGAAAAACTCTTGTATGTTCAATGTTGGTGATACTTAATTCGAGGGTCTTACTTTGAGGGTTTTTCCTCTTAAATACTATTTAGGCTATGTTGGCTGTCAACTCCTGCCATGGTGCGTTTTGGTTAGGAAACCTAAAAAATCGAGATATACAAGGGAATGAGGTATTATCGCAAGTATCAAGAACGGAAGATGAAGACGAGGCAGAGGAGGAAGGCGAGGCACTTGAAGACGAGGAAGAGTCCGAGCAGGTATGTGAAATCTGGAAAAACTGTCGACTAGCTCATTTCCTCCAATAAACGTCGTCTTCTGATAATCGCCGCACTTCTAGCTGAACATTTGTAATAAACCCTGCCTTCTTATAAAGGCCCCATCTTGAGAAGGTGCGTTTATTAGTAAACAGATTAAACAAGAAATAACAAATAGTTTATATGACTTTTACTTGTTTTTCTGTCAAAATATTCTTCCACAATTTAAGATAAAGGACGAATATTACTTTTATAACTTCAAAAGTTCCTCATTAATAATTTTGTGCTGGAATTTTATTTGATTAAAAACAATTTTTATTTCGTAATAAATGCCGCCCTTTATTGAACGCCACATCCGTTGTTTTAGAGGAAATACATAACGTTTCCATGTGAAATGTAAATGCAATATTTTCAAAGAGCATTTTGAGAACCTGCAGTATGTCCATGACCTCGTTTCAAAGTAATTTAACTATTCTCCCTATTGTCTTGTGATCCTCGCGATAACCTGTATTTCCAACAGTTGTTCGGTCCCCTGAAGCAACTGACTAGCAATAAGTGAAAATTTTATCGAAAGTTTCATTGACTCAGACGCAACCTTTACTCAAAGTGATATTCACTGGCTAAGAATTGATCACGTCTTTGATAGTTTTGATGCTTTGATAATATAGTCGAGTGTATCACCAGCCTACTGCTCTAGTAGGCAATGAAGACTACCAAGAAGACTGAGGCTTGTTATTAAGTTAAGAATAGGTCGCCATTACATAGTCTTTCCAAAAGGCATGTAACAAAATATCACCTTAAATTAAGTCTTACACTGACGCCTGTTTTAACTCCCAGTGAACCCCATATAATGCTAAGCACAAATGCGTTACCACCCTGACTGTTTTATTGCCAACTTTCGAGAAGCGGAACATTCAATTAGTGTAACTATTTTTCGTGGGCCCTCCAGGGTTTCACTTATCGAATGATACAAGCAACTTTTGTAGGAAGCTGCTTTCTTGAAGCAACTAAACTCATAGTGGGAGACATTTTAAGCACTTTCAGAACCTAGGTTTTGGGGCAGAAAGCAAGTTGGATACTTTACTCATTCTGCCCATGGCATCAGGTTGGTTTTGGTATTGTATAGCTTCAGCATGTCCGATATGAAATCTGTTCCTCTTGTGCTGCGTTAATGTATTTTGGTACTTGGTTAATTTGGGGTTACAAGATGCCTAACTAACACAGTGTCTGGATGTGCCCATTTGCCCTAATTGAGGTTACCGTAGCAACGGAAGTATGATAGATGAAGAAAGAGGTTTGGGTCTCAAAAGGTGAATCGGTTTCCTTTGATGAAGAAGTTGCTCCGTTGCTTCAGAATATATCTGAAACTATATTGTACCACTTTCATGGCGCAGCAATTTCACTACCAGCACTTGAGCCACAATGTGTCTCTGATTGCTAGGGTATTATCACAAGTAGTCCGTGGTATGATAACCCTAAGAGTGAAATAAGCTGTCAGGAGCCATGCGGTACAGTTGAACTGAAGGCAATGATGAAAGATGGAATGACCATTTCTTTGATGGGATTGACCCTTGAAGTCCACGACGACGTAACTGATGATGTGGAAAGGCCTTGGGTAATCTTTAATGTAGTGTCTCTTGGTAAGTTCGGGCTTCCCTGTGATTACAAGAGTGATTCATTTTCTTAAGTGCTACACTTTATTAGCAGCTGGTCAATTGACACTCTTGTCATCACCTGGGGTTTGCTGACATATATCGATTGCATGTATCTTTTCTTCGTTGGTATACAATATTCAGAAATATCAACAAACTATCAATCTTCCTTTGTAAGGTCAATGGTGCTCAGGAGGGCGGCAGTGGTGACGAAGAAGCGTCTTACAGTCAGTCCTTCTAAGTGGAAATCTCAAGGAGACAAAGAGGTCTGGGTACGATCGTTACTTTGTAATAAAATGCATTTGGACCGCAGCTGCATTTGTAAGAGACTACATTTGGTTGTAATTACTTAAAACCAGCCTTCCATATTCACTATAGTAGCTTAACAACGACACATGGATGGAGAATTTATCCTCAAGAATACTGTAGTGAAAGAGTTCTTGTTAAACAGGACGGAAAGTTGTTACCGTTATGCTTATGTCAGTAGTACTATAAGTGTCGAGAATTTATACGGTTCAAGGGAAGTAATCTTAAAAATTGTTAAAAACTGGTTTAAACTGATGTTCACTGAAATTACAACCGCTGATAAATATCTTCGCAGTCGCACTTGATCCTTTATGCGCAGATGTACTTTTGTAATGGTTCATTGGAATGTAATAAAAATGACGTCTTATCTATGTACATAGAATTATCCCGCTCTTACAAGTGCTTGTGATAAAATGTCATGCGAACAATAGAAACAGATACAATTGTCTTAGTTTGATTAAGTATTTTTTTTTCCTCCATCCCTACTTACTAATCTTCGCTCCTTACAGAGAAGGGAGTTCCCTTCCATCCTACAATATTTGTAAATAATTGGTGGCTGGCACACAGCCTTACTTTTACGGGTATCTAACTCAATTTCTCTCCGTATTACATGCGGCTGACTTTCGGACACTATTGTTATCTCAGCCATAATTTATCAGAGGCTGAGGTTAGTTTTTATTAACTGCAATTCCTTCCGCAAGGCTATTCTGGTGATTAACTGCCCAAGATAGGCAAGAGAAACCGTCCAACACTTAAAAATGGAAGTGTTGCTTGGAATTCTTCCTACGAGATAGGGCACTGCAAAGCTGGAGAGAACTGCAAGTAAGCCAGCAAGACTCTCCGCGGGTAACTGGGACCCTTACGCAAGCGTAACAGAAACGCTGCAGTAACTTAACTGGGAAACTTCTGCTATAAGGAGAGAAAAATCACCTCACAATCTATTGTATATAAATTCGCTCACAACTGGCGGGATTTACCAGTAGTTCATCCTAAACCAAACAATGAAAGAGGGTGTAAAACCCATGCTTTTTAGTTTGTAATTCTGTGCGCAAAGACAAATTGATGAGTTTTCTTTCTTACCCCGAACAAGAAACGAATAGACCTATTTTGCCCAGGATACCGTGATTTTAACGTCTGTAGTAAATCAAAGTTGATTTGTAGAATGAACCAGGCTATGGGTTCTCTAGCGATTCTTGATCAAGTGTGCAATATTTTAGTTGTGAGAATAATTTACGAGAAGCTATCTATTAAGAGTGTTACCACCACAAAGGGTAAATTTTCACAGACACATAATATGCGTACGGCAAGTTTATGCCTCGAGAAGTTCAAGGGACTGGAGAAAACAACAAGACTCGTCTAAGATTTACGTTGCACTGTAAACATAGAGACATGCAGCCTGCTCGCAGACAGAAACTACTGACGTAGTACCCACCTCAGCTGGGATAGTCTGCACGCAGTCTGAGAGACATGGAGTTGAACTGTAAACATTTAAGTTGTATTTACGTTGCATTGTAAACATAGAGACACGCAGCCTGCTCACAGACAGAAACTACTGACGTAGTACCATTGATTTATTAGTTCGCTAAATAAATAAATCTAATAAATCTATGCGTAGTACCCACCTCAGCTGGGATAGTTTACATGCAGTCTGAGAGACATGGAGTTGAACTGTAAACAATTAAGTTGTATTTACGTTGTACTGTAAACATAGGGACGTGGAGTTTGAGAATTTCCCTTTTAAAATGCAGATCACGTGTTATGTAATGCATTATTCAGAAAGGTCTCTATTTCGAAAGAACAAACCGCCTTACAAAATATGGTGTTGGAAAGTATGGAAAATGAGATATATTTTTTGGAATAGCAAACGACACCTTGGACCCATACCGGAAACGAGTATGTTTGTTTTTTCTATTCTCATTTCAAAAAGCTAGGAAAGTGAACCTTCCGCGCGAACTGTTCTATTTTGATTGCCGAGGGCGCTTGCTGAGGCAAAGAGTTGACCACAACGGCAATGCCAAACGCTACAATTTTATTATAACGGTGGAAAGTGCCCAAAAATTAATTAGCAGCGGACGGGAAGTTTAATTGCCATCTATTGTAACTATAATGAGATCGTCATTGTCAAATCTTACGGCAATGATAGCCAGTTCAGCAAAACTACTTTTCATTGGTTCACTCATGTACTAGCAGCCTTAGTTTTGTTCATAAATCAGCAAAAAATTTCATTGTGCTTGCAGTCTTTCAATCGCAGACCCCTGTTGAGCAGTGGGCTCGCACCTTGGTGTTCTGATTACATTGTGTGGGTATCGAAAAGTATACCCCGGTTTCGATTAAATGCAATCATCTATTTCAGAAATTTCTAAAACAGCTCTGCTATTTCCTTGAAATCTTCAACATCGCTGTACTTAATGTAGACTCGAGAAGCGGCAAATTTCGACTGACATCTGTGCAGGCAATGATATCGGTAAATTCTCGTGCCTTTCATCATTCTAAACCTTTCGCAGTTGGCTTTAATCATGGTAAATAGACTTCTTATTGTATCCGCAACTGCTGTCAACAAGTTTCCCTTTGAGTACTATTTTTGGATCGATCAGGTGATATGAAAACTCGTCCTGGAGTTGATAACGACTTGAGATGATTCCGCTCGAACATGCACAGAAGGTATCTGGTTTTAGAAGTCTTTGTTGACCCGAACTCCCCTGCTTACGTGAAAACAGGTTGAAATGACGAAACTGGATGGAGAGCGTGGTGAAAATGACCAAATTGGATTGAGAACTGGATTGAGAGCCGGATTGAAATCGCGCAATTGGATTGAGAACTGCGTTGACATGATAGCGATCGATTGACGTTCTTTCCAATGTTAGTTCAGAACAAAACGTAAAACCGATCAAACATCATAGAAATTACGTCTGATATGCATTCCGCCCCACCTGACAGTCTTATCGGTATTTTTCAGTTTAGCATATCATAGTGCAACGGAAACCAAAAAACGTAGGACCTATGGGATGACTCTTGCCCCTATGTCCGTACGTATGTGCGTTGAAGGATTCCTCAAAAATTCCTTCCATGAAGATATATGTAACTTCAGAACTGCGCAAAAAAAAGTGTGTCTTTTGGCCTTAATGAACAAAGTTCTCTTACGACTTTAAACCAATGGCTTAGCGGGAATTTACTTATCCCAGCTAGAATTTAGACTAAACAATCCCACTTTCAGTTGAATTTAGTTAACTCTTAAATTCTTGTATCGATGTGACCAAATATGATACGAAATTGAACGGATACCATTTTTAGAATTATTCCAGAGAATGATGAAACTTGTGACCTCCTCCCACCCCCTTTGATATTTTCGAAATCCCAAACGCCCCACCTCTCTTTAGAGGGCCAGGTTCGTGAGCGCAATATGGCTTAGTGGAACGATGATATCGAAATATTAATTGGTGGAAAATGAAAAATACAAAATGAAAACTCCAACGACTATAGGCCCTAATTATATCCACGATTTTATCCTATGAATCTCCGAAGAATCATACATCACGACGATCGATCTCGATACAGCATATC
>JAAAKM020004692.1:1219-11529 GCA_010016025.2 Alatinidae sp. Z8VKAUB7J3 | reverse complement strand
GACATAACGGTACCCTCGTAGTACCCCAGAATCAATTCATCGACGATGATACGAAACCATGTAGCTAAGAGTGAACATTTACTGGAAAACTGTCAGGATCGATGCTTCGTATATTCAGTAACCTGAAAATAAGGAGCAAGTTGTGTACCCTCGCAGTACCCCGGAATCAATTCATCGACGATGATACGACACCAGACGGTCACGACTTTTGAAGAGTAATGGCAGGCAGGGAGAGCTAGAGAGCAAACATCGTCATGGTTCACTTGCCTAAGATTATAACGGGTTACATAAAGTAGGTAATTAATCTCAACTTGGAATTTCTCAAGTAGCCTTTAAATCAATGGTAAACAACGAGCGATTAAAATCTATCTGAGTATCGCACTTTTGAGCAATTCTTGTATAATTGATAGTGCAGGTGCAAGACAGTTCCTAAATACAGGGGTCGCGAAGAGGGGTGGCTAGGGGACTATAGCCTTCCTAATAATTTTAAAAGTCATGTCCAGTACTTATATAGCGAGTTATGTAGACCATGAGGTGTGATTATAAGGTGAAAAAAATACGACAAAAACCCATTGATGTCCTTGTACACAACAAAGAGCATAACTAACGATATTTAAGTCTTTTCAGCAGGTTAGGTTAGGTTGAAATGTGTTGAATCTCTTTGTTCCCAGCAAGAGGAAAGTTAAACTGAGTTTACAATAGCCCTCCCACACCCTACTTTAGCCCCCTTCAATCCAGGTCTTGATTTTAATGTGAAACATAGCATACTTAATAAAGTATTGTATAAAAATAGTATTGAATTTGAAAGTTTCCAGTGTCGAATTATGTAAAACAGGCTAGAAATATGATTGTGTAGTAAGAGAACTTGCGAAACTGTTAGAGGAGGAGGGAAAATGGAAAGAGCCGGGTAAATAATTCGTAAAAGAATGGAATAAAAATGAGTACGACGTAAAAATTTTCAGTCAGAAAATATCAGAGGGCAAGGCAAGGAAGACAGAAATTCAGCAAACAGTTGAAAACATGACTCTGATTAGCAATATTGTTAAGAGTTCCAAAATTTACTAAAGCTTTCTGTATTGTGAACCACGTCTCTTCCATTGGCACCCCTAACCCATTGACTATTGCATTATTTAAAATATTTTAAACTAATAATTGGTGATAACAAAACAAGGAAAATTTTGTTCTAATTCCGATTGAGGCGATTTTTCCTAGCATGTGCGCAGACAGAAACTACTGACGTACCCACTTTAGCAGGGATAGTCTACACGCAGGATAGATTTGTCCAGAGTTCCCCACTTTGTACTTAACTGGTAAAATATTGGCCTTGGTTTCTGTTAGTGAATTATACGGAATAGCTGAGATATTTGTCCGGATTTTTCTTCTATTGTGAGTGACGAGTAAAATATATAAGTTTAATCAGGTTTGGTCTCCGGTCGTCAATAGACGGAATAACCCAGATATTCCTATTCCTGTTAGGAACTTTTTTTCGCATGGGCCTCTGTTTGGAAAAGAGGATGCAGAACTTGATAATTACATGTAGAATTCCGTACTTGTATTTACATAACTTGTATTGTTGTAGAATCTGTAACTATTTGATTCTGATTGGATGGTATTTTAGTGACGTTCCTGTTAGAAAACTCATATTGTAAGTATCTTTGTTGTGAAACTGAATATGATGTTAGTGAGTTTTAGAATGTGACTTCATTGATTGGACAGGAAAGCGAAAACATTGTCTGCTTTTTAAGGTTCCTGTTTTTCATTTTGAACTACTCAGCGTCCAGCCCTCGAAGTTTCTTAAAATATTGACCTTTTGAGCCCTCAAAGCTTCTTAGCAGTTTCTTATTCTCTGGTAACAAATAGAAGAGGTGGAATACGCGGAGGGGCTAATCACACTGCTGTTAGTAAATTCACACTTCCTTTAGGGTACCCTCTATTCCAGGTCAGCCTATTCATGAAATAAACCGTTATCAAACTGTCTAAACCGCTTTCAGAGATTTTTTAGGTTTCTTAGAGCAGCCTTACCCAGCCATCGAGTTTCTTAAATTTTGGGGAGATTGAGCCCTGGTTTCTTATAAACTGGTTTCTTATAAAAAAATAAGTGTAAGTCTACAGACAGATGGTAACTTTTCATTTATAACTAATTATACATAACAATATAACTAAATACAAATTTTGCGATACATTCAACCAATCGAAATTCTACATCGTACCAACCTTTGGATCATAATCGCAAAAAGCTGGCTTAAATAATTCACTTGAGAAAACGGCGGTCGATTTTATATGCAAAGCTTTGTTCAAAATAATATCAAAAGTAATTAAGCACAAAACAAGATTACATATTTGTTTGCATCGCCGCCATTTCAAAGTCACGTAACATTCGCCATCTTGGCAAAGAGCAATTGATAAGCCTTGCACTGCTTTCATACTGTTGCGCATGCGTCTGTTTGGTAAACCACGTGCGCTATCATCTTAAATGATCGAACTCGTACTTCACCTGCCAAGGTTGGCCTTCTTCACCGACACAATAAAGTAGAACAACACTTCAGTCATTTGCCAAACGATCGCAAGCTCGTCAGCACCTGCCTTCCAAAGCGTTCTTTTTTCTTAAAATTTTTCTCGCTCGTGTTTCGTCACTCAAAACTGGTGACGTAACTTCGTGGTTAGATTAGAAACCAGGAATACAAGACGTGCTGAAAAACTGTACGCTTAAAAAGGTTAAGTAGTAATATTGATGGATGAAGGTTCATGATTATCCAGGACAGACAGAATTCGATGTTGAGTTGGAATGTTTAAACTTGTAGTCTTCAGATGCCTTCTTTAGGCAATGAAAGTAATATTTCTTGCTATTAAATCTTCTCAATTATCTGAACCTGTTTCAAAATAAATGACACTTTTATTATATATTTTTATAATAAACTAATACAAGCCTAGTCGTGTTTCCAATTCTACAAGCAATAATAATAATAATAATAATTTTTTTAAAACTACAACATTTATTTCGTAATTTCACCTTGTACAAAAGTAAGTCAGACACTCACTGCAAAGGCATATCTTTCTTTTATGGTAAAAGATACATGACATTTTAAAAAAGCAACTCAAAACTTCAATTTACCGTGAACTTCTTATTCAACGTAGAAAAGAGATCTTTGTATTTTGCTAATTAATCATAGTACTACTAATTATTATTATTTTTAACTTCAATGCCGTTTATTTTTATGCTGACATTGTACAACTGAATGTTACAATTTCTCAACTAATAAAATTCTCATTGTTTTCTACCGGCCAGTTTTGTGGGGACAATGAGATTCTTTTTGTTGGTAAATACATGTTAACTAATATACAATGAACTATGATGTAATACGTAGAGCAACAGAGTAATTAATAACCATAGCAACAATCAGTAATAATAATAACTGGAACAAGGAAACAAAGAAAAATAATAATAATAATAATAATAATAATAATAATAATAAATATGATTATAAAACTCAGGTTCCTACTTCTTTTGATAGGCTTGCAAATAATTTGCCCCCTCCCCCATCCCCATCGCTATCCCACCGACATTATACTATTAAATCAATGAAAGCGTTGCCTGTACCTCCGTCTTCCAATTTGAAATGTTGGCTCTGATCATACACTTTTTCGCATTACTCAGGAAGTCGGATCATACATAAAGCTAATGGATGCCAAAATTCTTTTTTGATAAGAATATTCCTAACAATCAGCTAACTGCGTCTTTAGCTAGCCTTCGTACTTCCTTGGTACCAATATCAAATAGAATCTTACATTTCCTAAGTGTCAGACCTCACACATTTATTCAATTCCAAGTACAGCTTAATTGAGAATGACTTTGCTTTCACTTGTGCATACTTAAGCAACAGTGGGTGCCAACTTCCCACCTACAGGGATCTCCCATATACCATATTCTATTCCACTCTGATGCCACTGGAGTCCCACGAAGACAAGAGCTCCCTCGGGGAAACATAAGACGAGATTGTGAGTTGATAATGAACTACTTGTTGTGCGGATTTCGTTGAAGCTGAAATCACGTTGGGCAAAATCGACTAAAATTTATATGAAAGATTGTCAAGTAATCAAGCGGGACCGAGGGGATCCTAATGACTAATAAAACAAGTAAGATATTTGATCCAATTGTTAAACAAAACTCTATTTGGTCATGGGAATTATACAAAACTGACCTAACAATAACCAGTTTGTTTGTCGTTTTACCCACCTGAAAGTTTGAAATTCCGTAGTTCGAATATCCAGATCATTAAAGAACATCCTGAGTACATTACTAGTATTTCTTAATTGTCATTAAAACAAAAGGGTGCCACATACCTAGAGGTGATACAACGTTTTACCAAAGTATTGTCACAAAATCACCAGATAGTGAAGGCAGATATGATAAGATGAGAAATAACGGGAAAGAAATAAGACCCACAGACTTTAAATAACATGCGCTTCATCAACTGGATCACACAATTTAATCTGATCATATTTGGAGTAAGAAGCAATAACGAAATTTGGAGCACAAAATCATAACCTCGTACAGATAATGAGGCTATGCATTTCTCTATGAAGCAAGAGTGTGCAGCATATGATGATTGAATTTTATCTAAGTCTTTGTGTAGGAAAACGTTCTGACAGAAAAGTCAGCAGAACTATTGACGAAGAGAACCTTTGAATTGCATCTTCTGGTGGCAAAACATTTGTTATACCTGCATTCACATTCTTAGAAACAGATTTTTGTAATTAAAAAATTGGTAAAGCTTTTCATTTCGTGCTTATTTGTCAATATCCGCTAATTCAGAAATAATTTTAGGTAACTCTTGCAAACCAAAGATGTGAATGAAAGGGTCACGATAATCAGAAATGTTAAAGAGTAGTTAATATGGACGTTGGTCGAATAATTTACCGTTTATCAGTTTCCTTTGCAATGGGGAACATCTTCGAAAAAAAACCCGAATTCTGAATTAAGGAACGTTTTAATATGTTGTATGAAATAGCGAAAACACAGTGCAGCGAAAACCTTTGCTATGCAGACAAAAATATTCGTTTTATCACTA
This sequence comes from Alatinidae sp. Z8VKAUB7J3, assembly GCA_010016025.2. NCBI lineage: Eukaryota > Metazoa > Cnidaria > Cubozoa > Carybdeida > Alatinidae > Alatinidae sp. Z8VKAUB7J3. Next base: position 6,460 of record JAAAKM020004692.1, on the reverse strand, counting down.
GGCCTATTCAATTAATCTTGTTGTAGTGGATTCTGATTGGCCCCAAAACAGAAGCCATTCAGGCAATCCAAATTCTGATCGGCTCTTTCAAAAGTACAGTTGGGTACACTCTTTCATACATTTCGTTTCGGTCATTCTGACGTTAGTACTCCGAGGAGTGTCAGACGAAAAACGCTTTTTAAGTACACAATGTTTTCGCCATTTCGTGCAATATTCTTGTTTTGTAAAACAAGCAAACTGTTTTAGAATGTACATGAAATCATCACGAAAAAAACAGTTTCTTCAATTCTTGTAGAGAGCTGAACATCATTCTGTTAACCACTGAACTCAAGGCCGAAAGACAGCTACTTAATACAGAATGCGGCACTGTGTTTGAGTACGACAAAATGTTGATAAGATTTAGATAAATCCAGTTAATTATTTTGTGCACGGTCGGGTTCAGGTCGGGCCGGGTTTCGGGCCTAACCGAGACATTCGGACATGTTTCTCAAAACTAGATTTTTCTGCGCCGAACGGCCGAAGTGACTGCGTGAAACTATCACCTCAATGAACAGGAAAAACTACTGTCGGGCCGAATCGGGCTTCCTTATGAGACCTCGGTTTCGGGTCGGGTTCGGGCTTACTACTTCGGGTTCGGGTAGGGTTCGGGCTGAATCAACTCGGTCTGATTCCATCTCTGATTTTGTGGTTTTTTGTATTTTTGTTGCTTTGAATTGTGTTGTTACAATTGACCTTGGAATTTAATGAATTGAAAAATACGTTAATAATTGTGTTTACATAATTAAAATTTAATGCCTTTTTGTGAATATGTATATTTTGGCCAAAGTTCAAAAAATATTTCTTGATATTTATCAATATTAGCTTGCTCCTTGAGGGCAGCTTACCTTCTTTAACAGACCGTCATTTGCAACACTTTCCGAAAAGCTTATCTAAACTGTGAAGTAACACTATTGCTAAATAAATCGAGGTCAAAGAATCCAGTCAGCATAACTTGTGACAGCGGTCGTCAGGTCCAAATCCGTGATTTCTTTCTTTCATAACAGAAACACAGAAACCAGCAAATGCTACGAGAAGACAAGTGATCTGTTCTGATGAAAACAGTGATAGCGTTTCCCTGATGCGTCAACAATCGCGATAACATTGTGAACAAATCAGTCATGGCGAGTATTATCCGAAATTGTGATGTCAACATTTCCATATGTCTTACATCTGACAAAACAAAACGACACTGCGAATGAAATGCGATGAGACTGCTATGACCAGTTTGAAACAAGATCTACAACAATCGACAAATAACCATGCTAGTTTAAGACGGGGAGGATGTTTTCTGGACTTGGTGCACTTCCAAGACGTTGCTTATTGGGAAGAAGGGGCTGAGCACCGCTCCTTTTGGTTGGGGCTCTGGGGAGTAAGAAGTTGAAAAAGGCAACGCAGAAGAATTTATAAGCTTAAAACAAAACGTCTGCAGAGAAAGTGCACCGGCTTAATCCTTCCCTATATGCAGATTGAGAGGGGTATGAATTTGTTCTCCAACTTTCTGACGCCTTTGACTTACTTCAGTCAGCGTTATGACGCTGATTAGTCCAAAAACATTAGCCATCAAGGCAGCACAAATTCTGATTGGCTCTTTAAAAAAGTAAAGTTGGGCATAACGTTTCGTTTCTTTCATTTAGAATATTTCTGACGATTGTACCCTGAGGAGTGTGAGATGAAAAGAGCATTTAAGTACGCAAAAAATTTCGCAATTTTGTGTAGTGCTGACGTTCTGGACCGCAACAAATGTTTCAATATACAAGTCTCTTTTCGCTTTTAACTTTCAAATGATTGTATTCTAGCACATGAGTATGTACATATTATATTTGTTTGAAAAGAGGGCCGTCTTCATCTTGTAGTTTGCCTCTTAACATTACAATGAAGTCCATACGTTAAATAGCTTTTTTGTGTAATGAATGTCTGTGTTTGGAAATGGCGTTTGAATAGTACATGTGTCCAGCCCAGTGTTGTATAGTATAGAAATTACTGTACTAGCGTATGACATCACACAAAGTGTACGTGTATATATTGGGGATCATTTGTGCTCGGGAAAGCCATTAAGTCATACTTCCTACACGAGATCGTAACAGTAGAAGTTCTCTTTGGATAGTGTGAACTTTCAGTCGTATGGAAACGTCGGAAGTGCATGAATATGGAAGGGGGCATACTATCGGTCTACAATCCATGAAGAAAACGTTCACTCGTCGGTGGACACTCCATTCAGAGGTTTTGGCCTCATTGCAGTAAAACTGGGGTGTGTTTAGTGGTTTCGATAAGTAGAGGCGTGACGCCAGTCGAGAGCTGCAATCGATTACGTGACCATCAAGGACTCCATCCGAGGGGCAAAATGTTCTGCGGCAATCATACCGCTCTTTCCGAGGATGGCTCACTTGCCTAAAGTTTAAAAGTTTCTAAAGCATATCTTTACAGTACGAGAGATCTTATACAGAAATCTGGTACACCCGGGGGCCTTGTACACTGCAGTGCTGGTCTTGCTTTTAAGTCGAAATCCAGCTATAAATTTATTACGCACCTTGCTCGTCCATCGCAGTCATTTGTTTCACTTATACCAGTTGTCAAATTTTTGCCAATGTGGTTACCTAAAGTCTTTGCATTAACCTTGCAATATGAGGTATATAGTTATCACCTGGTGCCTATTATCTCCATTACTGAATCAGATGCCATTCAGCATCTCATACACTGTCTGCTGTGTGCACTTGTCCATGTCATCTTCAATCTCTGAAAATACCTTCCTGGCCAATTTTTGTAGAGTCGGATTCTCTGAGATCATCAGCTCTCCAAATAAATATATTCCCATTCCCTGCAAATCACGAAAAAGAAAAGCATGTTATTGAAATACTTCCTATCGTACCTCGTCTATCCCGCACTTGTGTCCCTTACATCTACACAAGTTGAGCTTACTGCACGTATTATACACATTCGCTTGCTAAAACCAGCAGTAACACAAATGAAAGGACGAGGGGGGCTTAAAGGGTGAGGCACTGATCTAGCACAAGAAAGTGTTGGGCTTGATCCCACGGTCTGACACCTTGGTGAGACCTAGAGTACGTCATTCCCCCTTAAATTATTTCACCCTCCTGATAAGCTTGATTATCCCCTCTCCCCAACTTGTGCTTCTATCAAATCTCTTACCCTTCCCTCATTTAAACTAGGCATCAAAAAACACTCTTACCGTGTTTCTTCTTTTGCTGCGATAATCTACTGATTCGAGCTTTCAATTGCCTTACCTGGTCTTGGCGGAGAAACCTCTCCACTTGTGCATAAGCCTTGGAATACCTAAAAAACAGAAGAATAACACTGGCTTAGAAGATAGCCAATAGGTCATTCTTTTAGCTACATATGCTTGTGTGTGTGTGTGTATTGTGTATGTGTGTGTGTGTGTGTGTGTGCGCGCGCGTGTTTTTGTGTGTATGCGAGTGTGTGTGTGTGTGTATGAGAGTGTGTATGTGTACATGTGTGTGTGTGTGTGTGCGTGTGTGTGTGTTTGTTTGCATGTGTACGTGCATTTATAAATCCATCATACACAAAAGCCGTACAGCAACGCACAAATTTCATTCGAAGTGCGGGAATAACCAAGGACGTTTAGCAATGGAGCTCTCTTTGCCTTATAGCTGTTCCCTAGTGAGTATCAAAAATATGGTCATCTCCTTCATGCGTCTGGTCTCAAAATTTCGAAGCTTGGAAAACGTGAACTTTCCTTACCTACGTTTCAACTGGCGATCAATTTTAAAACTGCTTTCGGTGACTTGCATGTCTCACCTCCACCCGTTGATTGGGGAAGCGGGGCAGATACCGAGTAATGCTAGAAATGGGAGTCACTTTTCGTTGATAGGTGTCTTATCTGGTTTCGGTAATATTGACCAAGATTGAGTAAATGTTTACATTCAAAACGTCATAGTTGGTTTAAAAGGGAGTAATACATGCAGATCCTTCTATTTTATAATGAAGACAATACGGAAAACAATCAAAATGACCATATAACTTTAGATGGCTCAATGGAGTAAAGGGCGTAAACGTGACACCAGCGTATCGATGCTGCAAGAATGCAACGCTTAAAATCGGAAAAAATTCAGAACTTGGCAAAAGCTAAGAAGCGTTAACGAGAGAAAACATACACCATATGGGAAACGTTCACTAAACTACAGATTGTAAATAATTTGCATGAATGCCAGTACGTGCTGTGAGCCAGTGGTCATCTCCCGCAACACCAAACAATATGCCTTTTGTACCCCCCCTTCCCCCTTCCCCCGCTAATAAATACGTTTTTACACTATCAATTAGCATACGATTCTAATTATGTACCGGTTTTAATTACACAAGCTCTAACACTCTAGAATTGAGTATGCTAACATCAGAGGTCACCTAGCTCAGTTGGTAGAGCACTGGCCGCGAAAGCGTGGGTCACGGGTTCGATCCCCGGTGGTGACATATTATTTCTCCAGCATCTTTTCAAAATCTATCAGTGTTATGTGATGTGAATGAAAGTGCAAAACGTACTAATTGTTTCACCACAAACTTTAAGAAGTTGCACATCGACTGATTTTCCTGCTCCCGACAAAAAATTTCTCAAATTTCCTTAATGGAAAGCACACATTGGGATACTTACTTGTGTTTGATGACTAACTCACACCATCTATGTCGTACCTAAATGAAAACAAAGGGCAAGGTATTGGTAATTGATGTACAATTAAATTCCAATGTGGGAGTATTTTTAGCGCAAAGATACAGAAGGTCAATAGACGGAGCAGAAAAGAAGCGATCTCGTAAGGTTGTTAGCTAAAATTAGCTCCCCACAAGCACAGTCCCACTACATTTAATCCCTCACCATAATTAAGCGCAGTAAAATTAGAAAACTTGACCGAGTCGACTAAACAAGACCAAGTCAATAGACCCAAAACAGACTCTGCAATAGGACAGATTTTTCTTGAAAACCGAACTGCCGACAACTACCCAGAGGATTCGTTTGGGAATTTAGTCAAAGCACGATCTCCGTTTTCTACGCTTTAGAAGCCGCATTCATCAAATATTTTGCAGACAAAAAGGTAACTTACCTCTGCGTTTCGCTTCTCGAATGAAAACACTGCCTGCAATTGCGACAGTGTTTTGACAGCCAAGGTGTCACGAGATAAAAGTTTCTCTAGTAAAAGAACCAACTGCTCTGCGTTCTACACAACAGAAAAGTATGAA
>JAAAKM020004691.1:0-11532 GCA_010016025.2 Alatinidae sp. Z8VKAUB7J3 | reverse complement strand
TTATATACATAGATATATACACATATACATATATATATATGTATATATATATATATATATAATATATAGACTCAATCTGCAGACAGTACTGTTTCGCCCTTTGTGGGCTAATCAGTGCAGCACAGAGTGAGGAGGCTAAATCTTAGCTATGAACCCAGCAGGCGTGCAACAAGGCAATTTAAAAGATTCTTGTGGTACCATGCCAGAGTGCTCAAACCGCATGCGCGGTGAGCATTGCATAATGCAATCTACGTAAAGAATCGAATATACTCAATCTGCAGACATATACATACATATTCCTCAAGTTAAATAAATCTGCATTTGCATTTCATCTTCGAAACGAACAACCTAGAGGATTTTGTCACGATTTATTTGATGTTACGGTACATTTTAGACAGATGTTTTATCGGTTAACTGCTGAATTAGGTCTTTTGAATTTCCGCTTTTCATTGCCCAATTGAAAAGTATTAAATAGCTTTTAGCTCATGTATCTTAAGTCTGGTTATAGAGGAACAAATGTCTGTCAGTGTAATGTCAGATTGGCTTTAATTTTTAGTTTTATATTGATAGATGTCAAAGCTAATGTAAAACGTTTCAGTTCTATTTCGTCCGGTAATGATTCAAAAATAATGATTTATCCCTTTTATAGCTTTAGTTTACAAAATTTTATGTTTATGTTTTCTCAAAAATATCTTATCAACTCGCCCGTGTGTATTGGGATAGCAATAGAATCCCCAATTGTTTCACAATGGTGACTGCTTACAAAATTATGTAGTTTAAGAAAAGGTGCAACCAGTGAGTTTGCTCTCATGTTTTCTTCCTTGGTGACAATAGAAATCAATCCGCCGTAATAGCGCAATAATAAGCAATAAAAAAAATATTGGGAATGTGCCAAACATAGGTGAATAACTCGCTGCAAGATTACAGCGAATGGTTTAACTTCACAAAAAAAAGAGTCTTTGTTATGACAGGTTGTAAATTTTATATTACCTTCACAGAAGTATTCTGTCACAGTAATAGTTTTCTGAATGAAAAAAAGTGTTAGCTAATCTACAAAACCTTGAACCAAATAAGGTTGTAATAAGTCACAACAAAACAAAACCTGGATGTGGGTACTATCTGAATCAGCTGTTGGAATCTACGGCTAGGACAGTTGGCTGGAGTAATAATAATAATAATAAAAATACGATAGAAAACAGGACAACGTTTAATTTATAGATCCCGGAAATATTTCATCAGTGGTTATTTTGCACAAATTATCCATTTATTTATTAATTATTATTTATTATTTATCTTAAAGATAGTGCTTCAGCGACTTTTCGGATTTTTTTTCAAACTTTATTGCCACTTATTCTTTCTGCAAAAATTACAGTTACAGTAATAACGTTTACGAGATATAAAAATTCTCGCTGTTTTTACCCAACATAATGGGAACAGTGAGATTTATAGAAGTGGATAATAACAATAACAACGATAATAACAATAATAACAATAGCATCAAGATCGATGGTGGCGATAACCAAAGACGCAAAGTCAATACAAGTTTTAAGAAAATGAAGATACTGTCCCAATTTAATGATAATTTAGATTTTCTGGGCTTGTCCAATGTTTGTTTCTTCGACAAAAAAGGTAATAAGAAGAGCGCAATGCTACTTCTGCAAGTTTATCCATGACCCTCTTACTATCAAGACAATATAGCAGTTTTTTTTAAATTTGGAAGCATTATTGGAATAAAATCCAAGCGTTGAAATCTCTAGCGTTAACAGTTTGAGCTTTTGATTTCGGTCCACAAGGTCATCTTGGAGATTCCTGTTCTTTTGTTTTTGTAAGTTTTGGAATTTTGTACGTTTATTTCAAAACAAACTGTGAGCTCTACAGCAGTTACTGCGTTCCCCTCAATTAAAACAATGTCGGGTCGTAGAGAGTTAAATAGCACACATGGATTCTTGAAACTTGGTAGGTCTACGAAGAATTGCAGACGTTCCTTATGTACGCTGACCAGGTGATTAGCCACCGTTTTCAGGACATTGTCATGTCTCCAAAGATATATATCATCTGTGACTGCAGATACGCAATTCCTTAGGATATTATGTTGACTTCATATCCTTAACAGAGAGAACAAACGTTGGTGGACAGCACATTTCAAATTTTCAAATTAGCGTTCGTTAATAGGCTGAGACTAAGCCCTTTTCTTCAAAAAGTGTAGATGGTAGTCTGGCTGCTATATTTTGCCATCTGCGAAGAAACTTTTCAGGAGATTTATGGGCTAAAATTTTTCTTATCATATTCTGCTTTTTTAACTCACAGAACCCGGATCATAAAGAATTTATTTTTTGCTGTTCATAAATCTTCCCTGCTACCTTTTTCCTGTCCTGCGTCAACGATTCTGAAACTTGTTTTGACGTTAGCACTGAGTCAGTGTAAACATTTTTTGAAGTCAAGTTCTCAAATAGAATACAAAATGTTACATCTTTTAGAAAATCACAGGGTCGTTCTTCATGTAACTGGACAGAATAGAGAAACGTCACTGATAATGGTTAGTTTTAAGCCAAGGAATTTTATTGGAAGCTGAAGATGTGTCATTTTACTGAACGGGCTCATTCTTAGCCACTTCTGGATTTAGTATGAGACTGTCACACGATGCTTTGATCCAAGTTATGTAAAACTTGTTAACTGTGAGAAGTTATTTCCATTTGCTGAAGACGTAACATCGAAGGATCATGATTTTATATTTTGGATGTAATGGAAGTTGGTCAATTCTTAGTAAATAATAATCAAGTTTCTCAGGAATTTGAGATTTTGCTGCTTCGCTGCTCTTGTCAAAGGAAAATTCCTTACCAAGATACTTGAAAGATCATCCTTGGTGGGATTTTGTCTCTGTTTAATAGATGAAGTGGCTCGAATTGCTCCGCTGTAGTCTTGGTTTTCTTTATTCCAAAAGCAACACATTTGTCAATTCTGAACTTGAAGTTTGCCCATTCACTCCATTTGAAGTACAGGTTTAATAGGATCTGCTTATCAGATGGAACATGGGAAATAATTGCAGTGTCGTCGGCGAACTGTAGCCATCGAATCGAGTTAATCTTTGTCAAAGCTATAACCGATGGGCCTAAACTTTTCTTGATTGATAACTTGCATTAATATGTTAAAACATAAATGAAATCTCATCGGGGAAAGACAATCTCCTTGTTAAATTCCTCGTTTGACATGAATTGGATGAGTAACGAAGGATTTCCTAGGGATACTACTCGTGAAGCTGGTATACAGAGGTATATAATAGTTGAATTACGCAAATGAGTGTGTCATTTTACTGAACGGGCTCATTCTTAGCCACTTCTTGATTTAGTATGAGACTGTCACATGATGCTTTGATCCAAGTTATGTAAAACTTGTTAACTGTGAGAAGCTATTTCAATTTGCTGAAGACGTAACATCGAAGGATCATGACACATTAGTCAATTCTGAACTTGAAGTTTGCCCATTCACTCCATTTGAAGTACAGGTTTAATAGGATCTGCTTATCAGATGGAACATGGGAAATAATTGCAGTGTCGTCGGCGAACTGTAGCCATCGAATCGAGTTAATCTTTGTCAAAGCTATAACCGATGGGCCTAAACTTTTCTTGATTGATAACTTGCATTAATATGTTAAAACATAAATTAAATCTCATCGGGGAAAGACAATCTCCTTGTAAAATTCCTCGTTTGACATGAATTAGATGAGTAACGAAGGATTTCGTAGGGATACTACTCGTGAAGCTGGTATACAGAGGTATATAATAGTTGAATTAGGCAAATGATTGTGTCATAGGATGAATTAGGCAAATGAGAAGAGCGACGTTTGATTTGATTAAGTTCGGCAAAAAGTATTAGGCTCAGCAGAATTTATTAGGAGCGACTACTCCAGTCGAATTATGCGGCAGTGGAGCGACCCCAAATCAAACGTCGCTCTTCTCATGCGCCGAACCTAATGCATAAATTACAGTTAATGTATTTTGGTTTGAAACGAGGCGAAGCGTGCGAAGAATCAATTTTATTGGCGACCAACGGTCCTTCATGTGGTGTTGTTTACAATTTCATGACAGAAATAAAATGACATCGTGTGTGAGAGAAACTCGGCGTCTGCATGAGTATCAGTTTTAATAATGATAATTTTACATCTTAATGAAATGATAAACATTTGGCATTCCGATGTTACAAAGCATCTTGAGGGAAAATGTAAGATTTAGTATTGAGGCTAGTCCGGAAGCATTTAGCACGATAAAGCTCGGTCTCGTTTTTAATTTGATGTTGAAGAGGCTTTTCATACCAGCTATACCAAATCCCTTTTCAAAAATAAAGTTCAGCAAACGGAATGCACCTCTACGTAATTTAGGCCTTCTTGTCAGAAATCTGCGTTCGCACAATATTCTCTTAGTGTTTACGCATCATCTGAAACAAAATTTTTTCTAGTTCTTTTTCTTTTCTACGTTCCTGCGTATACCTATAGAAATATGCTTTCTTACATATCCGTATAAATGGTAGTGCAGTATCTGCAAAAATCCCCACTGAAATATGTATGGTATCAATAAATTAAATTTTGTCGTGTTTTCTGTTGTATTTATGTATTTTCTGCTATATTAAAGATAGTGCTACAGCGACATTTTGAAAATGACAATAATAATTTTATTTTTTTGTTCTGTGCTCTAATTCATATTCATAACAGCAAAAAAAAAATTTCTCGCTGTTTTCTCCTAACAAAAAAATATTGAGCAGCAAGATTCGCATGATACACCGAAGTGCTAAATATCAAAAGAAGAAGAAACAACAACAAACAAACAGCCATTACACAAGGCAATGAACAAACAAACAAACTAATGAAAATAAGCCTTCAGGCTGTAAACAAAAAGAACCCTTTCCTATCCATTTGATATCTAAAGTTGCTTATAGCATAAAATTCAGTAAAAGAGACATTTGGTTCAATGGATCTGTATATTCGACATTGCTGTGGTGAGTAGAAAAACAACAAACTTAAGTGCATACATAAACCAATTAAACTCCTTAACTCTACTCAAGTGGGCTTTTCATGAGTTACTAAGAGCAGGGAGGCCCTTTGATCTTTAAACTGTCATTACTTGGTCATAACAAAATATTTTTGTCCAATTTTCTAGTAGTCTTTGTCACTTATTTACTAAAAGCATTGTAGTAGCTGTCCTTGATTAAGTCAAAGTTTGGCAAGCAAAAAATGTTAAAATACTGAATTATTGCGTTGTGAGAAATGTCATGAAAATATGTAAAAACAATACAGTTCACCGATTTCCAATTTTCGGCAAATAACTTCATGTTTTACGACATTACTTCCTGTTAAACTTTAATTGCTAAAAACTACATTTTTACCAAATATAATATTTAAAGATTGACGTCATAACTATACATTTTACGAACTTTTTAAAAACTTTTTTGGCTAAAAGAGGTGTTGAATAACTGTCAAGAAAAGTTACCAAATCACAGCACCAGAACGTATGTGGTTACGGAGCTTTGGACACCTTTTTTGCTTAAGGGCCTTCTAACGGAAAGCATCTCCACAATAAATATTTTGTTGCATTTCTTGCTCATTCTCATAGTTCTTTTAACTTTTTATTAGTCTTTTGAACTATTTCAAAAAGCCTATAGTCTGTCAAAACAGGTGATGTTTCTTTCCAAGTATTATTTTGGAAAAAGAGAAGAGTGAATTATTTCGTTTTATCTCTAAGTAGATTAGAGCCAACAACATCTGTTTCATCAATAGCTTTACATAATACTCGCTTCGGGCTCATTTAACTATTTCTTGTCTTTAAGATTTGCACTATATTTTTAAAAGATGGTGCTAGATCTTCATCTAACAGCATCTTCAACACTTTAATCAAAATTAATTAACGGCTTGGATCAATAGTATATCAACAATGGTATATGATGGAATCTTGCGCACGACTTTAACCGTATTGAAGCAGAATCTAGTTCGCTAAGCAAAATAAGTAGCTAATTTTTTATGCTGCTTCCGGGTAATTGAAGGACGCCAATACTTTATTTCCATTTTCGATTCTACCTTCATTATACGCTTATTGCAAATTATTACGTATATATAAGTAGTTTCTAAATGTTAATCTAGTGGCTAGTAGGAATGGAACGACCTTGTCTGATAAATTACTACTCCTTCGTGTGTTATCTTTAACTTTCTCTTTGTTGATTAATGAGCGTTCAGACGTAAGTGAGTTCTTTATATGTACCCGTGTACTTTTCTACATGATTTGCTATGACAGGGCCAGATAAACAACTTGCGTCTTGAACATGCATAAGGAACAGATTTAATCTAGACGTTGAATAACATGTCACTACACTGCACTCATCCCTTCTTGATTTCTTCCCAAAGTTTCCCTGCCCAGTAGCTTTTTACATGGAATGTATAGACCATGTTTTGCCTATGAAATAGTTTGCTTTTGTGAAAGAACTTTGAGAATCGTAACACTGCAGCATGATTCTACTGGCTGACTACTTCTTAATACAAGAGATTTAAATCTTTAATCTTATATCGTCATTATGACGGTATTGTGTTGGTTTAGAATACTATCATTCAGAATAATCAAAGCAGCATGTATAGCAGTAGATTACTCGCTACTCTTAGGAACTTTTACAACCTGTACATAGAACATAAACTACACGATCTTAAACAATGGTTCACTCTGTCTTCCCTCCCGAAGTAAATTCTATTTGCTAAAATATGGCTTTCCTAGCTTTTAATTCTTGTTAAGTTTGGTTCTGATGCTGATTTTTACCCTAATGCTGACCCTGATTTTCCTGTTAATAATTTTAACAATCATGATAATGTTATATACATATATATATATATACATATATATATATGTATATCTATGTATATATTTATATAAATATGGAAGTCCTTCTCCTTGTTCCTTTTTCTTGTAGCTGTTCCTTGCTGCCATTTTTTGCCGTTGTTTTATGCTCCTGATTGCCTTTCTTTGATATTTCTTCTAACCATGGATGTTTGCTTTATCGCTAATTGGTTGTTTTGACTGTTGATACGTATTGCTGATGCTGAATGCTAGTGCTGATGCTAGTGCTGATGCTAGTGCTGCTGACGATATTGCTGATGCTGGTGCTGCTGACGATATTGCTGATGATGATAATGATGATATTGCTGATGATGATAATGATGATGATGATGATGATGATGGCGATGGCGATGGCGATGGCGATGGCGATGGCGATGGCGATGGCGATGGCGATGGCGACGATGTCGGTGGTGATGATCATCATTATGATGCCTGCTAAGATGTCGACGCTCCCAAGATCTCTCGTTGTTACAATGCTCAGGTGCACTAAAGTGGACTGTCGTCTAGTCTGTGGTCTCGAGAGCTATTTAGATAGATTTTGTTGGAAGCAGAGAAAAGTACTCCCTCGTGGTTTTTATTCTCAACAGCTTTTTAGTTTGCCCTCGGGCTTTTCTCTGAGGTTTATCCTTACAGCCAGCCTGTAGAAAGAGCAATTATTCTAATCACTAAAAGATACCAGTCATGGCATTCACTGCATTGTATTAATTTTTCTCAACAACATATCATTATAATTTTTAATAGCCTAAGTATTTGCTTCAATAGAAGTAATACATTTTCATAATATAAAAGTAAGATGTACTTAAACGTGTCCTAAATCTAGCTGTAAGCTGCAAATCAAAGCATATGAAAGTAACCTAGAGAAAATCAAGGGAATCATATTAGGTAAGAAAACAAAATAGTATTGTAACTTTTATATATACATACATAGGCTTTTTCAAATACAAATATATACAATTTGAGATATGATCGCAAAAATAAATATCATGAGTGATTGTCACAGTTACGAAAATGTACATTTTTGTCAAGCATTTGACATTGATTTACTGTTAACTAATTAATTGCTATCATTTCCTTACACGTTTCACAACAATTTATAGTAATCCTCTCTTTGACAACCCTATATCTTTAGAGCATAAGGCCTAATTATCAAAGGGAAGAAATTTTTACGTGCCTGTCGGTTGACAAGAGAAAATGAAATAAAACTTGAGGGGCAACTTCTGCTTTGCACCTTCTATAGATCATTTTGATCTTGGTAAAACAAATTGTAACTTCCTTATTTTCTGTTTATAGAATAGTTTTGTAAAATTTTTATTTAATACAATAGTTAACCTGTTACCAATAGCTATAAATTTTATTCCTGTTAGCACGTATTATTATATCAGCTGGTACACATTCCAATACTTTGATTCTTCTAAACGAAAATAATCAGATGCTTTCTATTTTCCTACTCACTACTACAAAGATACTACCATAGCCAAACTTTGTTGCTTTCTTCGTACAGTCTTCGTACAAACTTTTATTAAATGCGCAACATCCATTCTAAAGACCTTGTAACTATCATTTTCGTTTGTTGGTTTCCTTGTATACTCTCAAACTTTTATTAAATGCGCAACATCCTTCTTAAACACCTTGTAACCATCCTTTTCGTTTGTCTATTTCCTTGTATACTCTCAAACTTTTTTGAACACGCAACATCCTTACCAAACAACCTGTAACCACCTTTATCGCATGTTGCTTTCTCTTTAAACTCGCAAACTTTTGTTATCCAAACCTGTAAGCGTAATTTTTGTTTAGGACAATGCTTTATATTTCTGACATATACGTGATATGTTTTCTCATTTGAAAATCAAGCCTTTAGGGGACTTAAGAAAATACATGGTTCAGTTAACAAAACTGAAATCAAATGATGCCATGGCTGCACAATGTGCAGACCTGCCTAATGGCTAACTATGCTTAAAAGACCTTTGCTGTTAAACTTGAGGAGCCTTATAACCTAACAAAACTTGAAAACTCTTGATTATGTGAAATGGGTGAGAAAACAATCTTTAAAAGGGTAAAACATTAATTCTAATTAATTTTGTTAACAGGATCTAAAGGAAATGAAACTAATCTTAAAACACTAATACGAGGAAGAAATGAGTTTACTTGAGAGAGAAGAGTGAAAGAAACCATCCGTGTGCCTCGACGTTAGAGTGCCTCTGCCTTTGTTAGATGAGATAATTAAGTAGTTGTTGTGGAGTAAAACATACATATCTTAAATAGGGTTATTTAATGAGGTGATTTAAGTTAAGTCGCTTTTATATATTGCGTTAAATAACAAATTTATTTTTTTCGCTAGACACTGACCATAACGATCATTTGGAATGGAACAAATACATTTTTAAAGAAACAACTTTTATGAAAGGAGAGGAATGGAAAAGGTCTGACAAAAAATGACATGGTTTCTGTCATCCATGTTATTAAAGATGTTCACAACCCTTTGCGTGAATAGAGCACTGGCTTCATAGTATTGATGAACGTATAAACAGAAGATCAAATGTATGTAAAAGTTGCTGATGTCCTTTTCAGTATTCTGAAGGAGTAGGATGAGTTACGGGACGAAAAATCTGGCAATAGGTTCCAACAATGTTCTAACAAGTTTTATAAACACTACGCCTTGGGTTTAGGGGCAAAATGATATTGCATTTAAAAGTGTTTCATTTTTCAGCAGTGTACCACATTGAGATAGGATAAAAGGGGGCTACAACGTAGCTAATGGTTCCAACTATGTTACAAAGTTCGTTAAACTTTACATTGCACTTGATTTTGATCACACGCTTCTTGACTACGGTACATGCTTATAGTTTTTTACCCTCGAGCTATTGTATTACGATATTCTTTTTTAACTCGCTATGGATTTTAATTCCTCCGTGCCCATTTTACAGTCCTTTTATAAATTTTTCCACCAGTTTATTAAGCTGCGCTTAAAATTTTAACATCACTTGATAATGACAACTGTGAGTACCAAAACTTCGTGCATAGATAATGAGAGATTGTCGTATTTTACAACAAAGCGGTTTTCTTTTGTTGTGTTACGTAGATTAGGGAATGGAAAAACAGCATTCAGAGAGCTAGAGAAATTTGCAATTCAGAATTAAATGCGATTTAGAGTTTAACTAACTTTAAAACAGAAATGGTATGCTTCCCAATTGCACGAAATTCAAGGTTCCAACTATGTTTTTGCTTAAAATCATCCAGTAGGTTTGAGAGGAGAAGAGCAACATGAATATGGACATAAAGACACATTATTATTGTTCCTTCCGTCTTTCTACTATATTGTCATCTATCAAAGTGTTTACCATATGCATAAACATCAACTTCTCCCATAGTTAAATACTGCTGTATCAAAAGGCGGATGAAGACGTAACGGCCACGACTGGGATGATTGCAGTAAATATCCTTAGTTTCCCCTCTTCCTACTTGTTGGTTTGTAGCACATCTACAATAACAAGAGAGAGCAACTGTATCACACCTTAACAGTAATATACTAGTACGTAAGCAAAAGCCACAAGACCATCTTCGAGTTATATCGTCTACTTAAGTGCAGGCTTTTGTTGCAGAGCTGAATTTGTAAATGATTCTAAAGAGCATCGGCCAAAAAAGTGCATAAAATCCCACCTAGTCCCAGTCCGCATATTCATAAGATTTATAAGAAATCAATACTGGAATTGGAAAGCGGTAATCACTATTGAAAATGAGCCAGATGACTGGGTAGCTATCAAAAGAGGAGTGCGACAAGGATTTGTGTTTTAACCGAATTTGTTTCCTTTGTACAGTAAGAAGATAAGAGAGAATATTTGTCATATGGAAAGTGTTAAAATTGAAAAAAAAGAATCTAAATAATCTGACATATGCTGACGACACAGCACTTTTGGCAGACCTCCCAGAAACATTACAAGCCATTTTAGATGAAGTCGTGGACAAAAGTGCAAATTTGGGACTTTCCATAACTAAAAGAAGAGTAACAATAATAAAAAATGCTGGTCCCAAATGTCAGCTGAAGGTATATGATAAGGACATAGAACAGGTTGCCAGTTTTAAGTATGTGAGTGACAACTAAAGAGCAGAATAGCACAGGCAAAGAGGGCATTTATAAGGATAAGACAGTTCTATTTCATAAGAGTTAAAAGTAAAAGCTAGGCTGAGGGTTCTGAAATGTCATGTGTTCTCTATTTTTGATGTATGGGTGTGAATTATGGACCGTGAGTAAAAGATGTAGAAAAGGCTGTACAAATATGGCTCTTGCGTAGAATTTTTAAATATTTTAGAGAAAGACAGAGTGATAAATGCTAGAGTGCTAATAACAGTGGTCGACATTTTTTTTGACCAAAATGTTACCAGTTAATGGGCACATGTTTCTGGGCTATTTTTTCACGGTCATTTTGAAAAATCAAGTCCATTTTTCCCTATCACATCAGGTTTTTTCGCTAAAGATGTATGCCAATTATGGTCAAAACAGACAGAATGTCTAATTTTATGAAGAAATTAATTGACATCTTACTGTAAGTAAGACCTTTTTAACATTATATTGACTGCTATTCAAATCTTAATAAACCTCAGAAAGGAATAAATGAGCTATTTCATACTTTTCACAGTGATTTTCAATTTTTCGGTATCTATTTAC
>JAAAKM020004690.1:0-11533 GCA_010016025.2 Alatinidae sp. Z8VKAUB7J3 | reverse complement strand
ATCCATCCATCCATCCATCCATCCATCCATCCATCCATCCATCCATCCATCCATCCATCCATCCATCCACGCATCCATCCACCCACCCATCCACCTGTTCAACCATCCATGCATCCATTCATCCATCCATCCATCTGTCCGTCCGTCTGTCCGTCCGTCCGTCCATCCATCCATCCATCCATCCATTCATCCATCCATCCATCCGCCCATCCATCCACCCACCCAGGCAAGGAAGACATGTCAAAGAGCTATTAAGGGAACAGTGGGATATATGTAAAGGTCCCTCACCTCCAAGGACAGATATATGTTACCAAACTCCAACCTAAAATGGCCTTGGTTAAATGGTGGCAACACCATACCCAACACAGTATTTTCTGTGAGATGCTGGCAACATCTCTACAGGTTTTGAGTTATCAGCTATGAAAGGATGTTGTTAACTTGTGAGTTGATTTAATCTAGCAAAGTCTTCAACGCATCTTACATGATACCTTTAATAGTATTATTCTTGGGAGCGGCATTTAGAAAAGACTGTATTAAGCATGTCATTGCCACCACGTAATCAACGTTGTTGTGGCCTAATGAGCATACGGATGTGTTGTGTATGGGTTCATTAGCTGGAGAATTGCTGTGAGATAGCAGTGGATGTTCAAGAACAGAGAACCTTGTCTCATGACACCATTGCTAAAGTATCCAATAACTTAAGTATCAGAAGAGAATGGTGTATACATTGAGGATGGAACAATTTTCACAAGTTCAGTGATTAAAATTGCAAGAACGAGGAAGATATTACTGATTGTGTCAGTTTTAGGTTCTGTTTTATGCAAGTTTCTACGAGTGCGTGTGTTTTTCAGAGAGAGGAAAAGCCTTTATAAATAAAGAATTCTTTAAAAGATGCATGATCTTTGCCCCTAGACAAATGATGTCATACATGACGTTCGACTTTTGGGCATGATGACTGTTCCCAAATTACATGACTTCAGGGTATGTCAGGTAAACTGATTTCATCCTGGGCTTCAGGTTTTAACTCATCATAATATGTTTATGGCCGCCCCAGATTTAATGAATAGAGACTACTTTGACCAACGCCCATTGAGGGGCATGTCATGAATGGGCTTTGGTACATCTAAGGCACGTGTGTGATAGTAAGTCCAACATGGCCAAGTCTTTATCCCTTCAACCAACTCTTAATGAGACAATATTAGCTTATGAAAGCTTAGTCGAATTAAGGGGGAAAAATTACCATTGTGAAAATTCAAGATTGAATTATTTTCCAGCTATAGGCAAATAAATTTGAAGTTCGCATCACAATTTTATCATTTTCGCGCTCCTTATTGTGGTGATGTTGCTTGAGCAGCGATTTCTCTTTTTTAAAAGCATTTTTATTTAACTGGCAAGAATGTTCTCAACAATGTGATTTGCTATTGCTTATTTTTGTCTTCACTTGGCAGAATTGTTAATTGCAATTTTTGTCAGGTAAACAAATGTTTTGATCACACTTTGCAAAATACCCATTGCAAAGTGGAATCCGTAAATGGGCCCTTGTTTTTTTCCCTGTTCATACTACGTACTTCCCCAATGTGTCATACTTTAAAATTTTATGGTCTTGATTACTTCGATTGTTGTTCTTTCAACAGAAGAAGATGTTCATCAGTGTGGTCGTTGTAAACAAGTGTTCCACTCTCTGGCATCATATTTGGAGCACAAAAGCAAGAAGGTATGCAAAGTCCCGGCAAAAGCAAAACCCAAGCCACCACCTCCACCACCACCTCCGCCTCCTCCTCAACCACCACCACCTCAAATGCAGCAAAGTGTCCTAGATTCAATCACAGAAGGCACAGACTCAGTTCCTCAAGATGTTGCAAACCCAACCAGTGCTAAGGAAAATATTTTTGAAGCTGCAATAAAGAATACAATATTTAAGCAACTTCAATCCCTTGTTTATGAGCAAAACCAGGTTGGGGATCAGCTTCATGAGAGACCACCACCTCCAGTGATGCCAGAACCACATAAGAAGATGGAAACCATAGAGCAGAGTCATCTTTCTATGGTCAGCATTGCAGAGAAGCCACAAGAGGCACCAAAGACCATGGCAGAGAATGATAAAAAGTCAAAACCGCCACTCGTAATGACAATCAATACCAAGAAAGTAAAGGAGGCTGCAGAGGCAGCGAACAGCGAAGGACAGAAAAGAGGTAGGTGTATTTCCACTCTTGAATTTCAGACTATATGTTTTTTTTAGTTTTGAAAGGAATGCTAGAGAAATAGAAATATGTCACCACCTGGGATCAAACCCGTGACCCACGCTTTCGTGGCATGCGCGCTACCATCTGAGCTCCGATGTATAACTTTATTTCTCTAGTCGCCACATTAGCTCCCAATCATCCATCGGTGGACATCGACAGCCAGTTAAACGCAATTGGAGACCAGCCTCTATGCACTGGTCACGAAGCTGGCCCTCTAAGAGAGGGGGGCTGTTGGGATTTCCAAAATATGAAAGGAGGGGCGGTCATAAGTTTCATCATTCTCCAGAAATAATACTGACAATAGAATCCATTCAATTTTATATCATAATTGGTTACATTGATACAAAAATGTCAGAGGTAGGTCCAACATTAATATTTCCGTTGCGATTTTGATATACTACAGTGAAAAATATATATGTTGATCAGAATATCAGGGGGGGCAGAATATGCTAGTGAATTGTCTCAGGGGGGTGCCCATCCTTGCCCCCCCCCACACACACACACCTTGATGACTGCTTGCACCATGTGACTTTACCAAGGAAGAACTGCCCTCCTACCCCTCATCAATCCAAAGCCCATTAACATACTCTATTTCTCTAGTCGCCACATTAGTTCTTTTTAAAACTAACATTTCGAATCCTCTCTTCTCAATGTTGTTTTTGTATAAGAAACCAGTCTATAAGAAACGGTACCTTAGGCTCAGATTTAGGAAAATTTAAGAAACTCTTAAGAAACTTAGGCAGGCTGAACTAATCCAAAAGTTAAGAAACATACGTGAAAAGTATGAGTGAAAATAATATTTTCCCTCAACAGTCCATATATATTATATACCTTTAAAACACCAAACAATGTGTACACTTTAAACTTGATGCAGTTGTTTAGATAAACTTCAACAGAACAAATTAAATATATTCCCATCATCGTCAGCATTCTCTACAATCATATTGTTGAATTTGTCACTTGAGTCAGTTGCATATTATTTGGTTTTAATATTTTATACATAAATTCTGAAATAAGCAGTACGAAATATGTGTAGATGAGGAAATCTGTGACGGAGGCAGTACACCATTGAACGATCTGTTATTACACACTACATACAGCTTTGCACTTTATCGTACATACCACATGTTACCTATTATGGTGTATTATTGTGGTTACTTATTATGGTAAGTTAAATGGTGTTTGGTGAGTGCATATACCAGTCTTACATGATTTTTAAGGAAATTCTTCTTAAGAAACTTTGAAGGCTGAAACTGAATGGATAACTTAAGAAACATTTGAGGCTGAAATTGGGAAAAGTTTTAAGAAACTCGTGGCTCAAGCCCTTGCTTAGGTCTCTTTTTAAGAAGTACAATGTGTACTTGTTGTTGATAGATGCTAACCAGTATGTGATCATCATCATCTTCATAGTCATCATGATCATCATGATCATCTTCATCGTCATCATGATCATCATCATTATCATCATTACCATGATCATCATGATCAACATGATAATAATCATCATCATCATCATCATCACCACCATCATCAACAATAGCATTATCATCGTAGTAATTATCATCATCATCGTCATGCATCTTAGTCATTATCATATCCCTATTCGTTGTCATTGTTGTTGCCATTGTCGTCGTCATCGTCGGGGTCGTTGTCATTACCATCGCCAGTATGATCATCATTGTTAATCATTTTGAAGCCCCTCTCATTCTTCTCACACACTTCTTTCCTTCAAATTTACTGTCAGTGCCATAATTGGTAGCAGAAGCAAAAACTCGTAGCCCCTACTACAACAGTGGAAATAGTAGAAGTGCATGCGGGGATTTTTGTTAAATAAATTTAGTAATCAGGAAGGCACTGACTTGATGATCACATAGACAAAATGCATGCACTGAAAATTGATCTTAAATTCTTACTTGTACATTGCTGACTGGGAAGTAACACTTTGTATTCCAGGCCGTGGAAGACGGAAGAAAGTACCGCCAGTAAAACCGGAGGAAGTAATGGAAGTGAGCGAACTTACTCCACTAAAGCCAGTCCAACGAAAAAGAGGACGACCGGCAAAAGTAGCGGCACCGGTTGATAAGCCAGTGGTACCGGAAGAGCTCCAGTCAAACCAAATACCAAAGGAGAACTTCGAAAGTCGTGAAGCGCAGGTTTCACAAGCGTTAACAAGCATTGCATGTGTGCCCCAACTACCGAACATGCCTACGATGCCTACAGATACCGTTTCTCCAATGCCACCCATTACTTCAGGGGCCAATGTATCTCAGCAACCTCAGGTTGCCCCTGGTCTTCCTACAAATCTGGCATTAACTGCACTTGCGAACCCTTTCGGACCATTAAAAGAGGAACCGAAGCCAAAAGGGAAAAGGGGACGTCCGGCAAAGAAGATACTGGTTTACAGGCAAGTGGCACTACGTTCATTTTTTTAGGAATCTTTGGTATGTGTACGGTAATGGGGGGATGCAGACAATTTGCGTCATTAGCTTGTTTCTTCAATGGGTGAGGGGATTCAGCAGTTCGATTCCGTTATTGCAGTACTGGTGGGCTAAGTAGCTAGTTGGTAATATTGCTAAGTGGCTTCTAAAGGACTAGCGTACTTACTTGGCCGCGCTTAGACTAGCTAGGATGATATCCGCCAAATGTTTCTGTCTTTCATCAAGACACCTAGTTCTGTTGACAGGGCTCCTCCTGTCTGCTATCTTTCACGATCCGCAAAGCTGAGTTTTGGCCCTCCTATAGTACAGTTGCCTCGGTTTGCTTGCCATAACACAGTTTTGTCTATGATAGCCTCTTGCATTCCTCCTCGTTGCTTCTCCTGCTTTTTTTACCTTTTCTTTGTTGACCCTTTCTTCCATTACCTTCGGTCCACTCTTCCTTGCCTTTTGCCGAAACTTCATCGCACGTTTCCAGGCACTTCATGGCCTGTCGTCCGCCTGCTGTTAACCCTTTCCCTCCTCCTTCGTCCCTCTTACATCCTCGACCTTCTCCTTCTTCCTCCTCGTCTTGCTCTCTGCGTCTTCAATTTCCTCCGTCACCAGCTCCCTACTCCTCATTCCCTTCTCTCTTTGCTCCAAACTTCTTTTCCTCCTGTTCCTCCCTCTGCAACTGCATCACTCGTTTCCTTACACTTCCTCGCCTGGTTTTGTCACTTCCTCACGTATGTTCGTTATTCCCCCGCCAGTTTTCGTTTCTTCCTAGCCCCCTTCCTCCTGCTTTTGTCCCTTTCCCTCCTCCATTGTCCCCCTTTCCTTCTCCGTTGTCGCCCATTTCCTCTTACATCCTCGACCTTTTCCTTCTTTCTCCTCGTCTCGCTCCCTGCCTCTTCAATTTCCTCCGTCCCCAGCTCCCTACTCCTTATTCCCTTGCTCCCTGCACCTCCCCGCTTTGCTCCCAACTTCTTTTCCTCCTGTTCCTTCCGCTCCTCCTCCCTCCTCCTTAGCAATACTGACCATGTTACTTTTCATTACAGGTGCCCCATCTGCAAGTTAGAGTTCCCGAACAAAGAAAGTATGAGTGAACACAAGTCGAAACATAGTAAAATGTTCAAATGTAAAATATGCCACGAGAGTTTCTTCACGGAGGATAAACTAGATAAACACATGGAGAAGGAGACGCATCACTATCCATGCGACAGCTGCGACAAAGTGTGCCTCAGTAAGGCCAGTTTACAGCGGCATAAAACAACGCACAACGAAAAGTCGCACGTATGCGATATTTGTAATCGGGCCTTCAAGGCGGCAAGGGACATGAAGAGTCACAAGATCAGCCGCCACAGCGACGAGAGGAATTTCATCTGCGAGATTTGCCATAAGGGATTTTCACGGCGAGAGAAACTAAAGCGACATAGTCTGATCCACTCGCCCAACCGACCAGCCTATCAGTGCCCTTTTAAGAATCACGTGGGATGCGACAAAGTTTTTTATCGCAAGGACAAATTGACGCGGCATTTGTACTCGCATTCCAAGGTAAAGCCGTTCAAGTGCGACCACTGTGATAAATCGTTTGCGAGGACTGATAATTTACGGGAGCATCTGCGCACTCATACAGGTAAGATTTTATCTTTACACCTTATGGCAGACTTCTTAAAGCGTTGAAATTTCTTTTTTAACGTATGCAGGGGCATAACCCAGGTTTGTTATACTCGACTAAACCGGAAACGCTCGTTAGGCCATAACGACCTTGGTTACGTTGTGGCAACGATATGCTTCAGCATAATTTGCTGTCTCTGGCCAAGCCAAATTGCGCACTAACATGAGAAAGTACGCTGGCCTCACGACTTTGAGGCTCGTTGACCGAATTAAGCAGCATGCACCATCCTTTATTCGTTCAACTCCTAAACGGAAACAACCACGTCGGGTTTCAAAGACCAAAAACACCACTAAGCAACGTGACTCTGCCATAGGGCAGCACTTGCTTGAGAACCCAGACTGTGCCTAAGTGTACACGGACGATTGCTTCCGTATCGTAGGAAAGGCCAGGTCTGCATTTCATTTTGGCCGTTCTGAAGTCAATCCACGTAAAAGCAAGAAAATCTTTGCTATGCAGACAGAAAGAATTTGTTTTCTCGCTAGACCTATTCAGTTAATCTTGTTTTTAGCGGATGCTGATTGGTTCAAAAACACAAACCATTAAGGCAGTTGAAATTCTGATTGGCTCTTTCAAAGGCCGAGAAGTTGGCGCACAGGTATAGGAAATTTCTTCGTCGTTCAAGGGAAGAAGTTTGGAACATGTTGATCATAACACCGTTTTACGTTTTCGCCATACACTGATGACACCAATCGTATGGAGTGAAATGAGAAAGCTATTGCGATGAATTTATAGGAAACGAGAAGACCAAAACACGTCCTAGAAAATAGTGTTCACGAGAGCGACACGTTTCCTGCCACTCTTGTTACTGAAAAAGGCGTAAATTGTAAACAAATTTTTGGGGTCGACAGAGTACCGGCTTCTTTGTTTTGATAAATGCGGCTTCTAAAGCGGGAAGATGAAAGGGAGACCTGGCTTTGGCTAGTACTCTAAACGAATCCTATTGATAGCCATCAGCACATGATGGTTTTCATTTCACTCCATACGATTGCTGTGATCATTGTTTGGTGAAAACGTTTAGTAGAATGAATCCATTACTCAACGCAATATTCAAATCTTGTACCACGAACCAACTTTTCGAACACGGTTTTACTGCAACAAACGATATATTAAATTGTATCAGCATTCAATATCCTTTTAACCGTGGTGGAGCAGATAGACAGATGTTTTAAGTCAATTACCGTAAATGGCCGATTAAGCGCCTTGGGTGGACGCTTATTTGGACCTGGGCGCTTATTAAGGAAAGGAAAAACAGATACCTAAACATACACGATCCTTCTATAGAATAAATGAAACATAACGTCAACGAGACTATTTATTTGTGAGAAATATAAACGTTTGTGAGGTCGAAAGTCAAAGAAAATTCGGAAAGGTTTGGTTTCTTTTTCACCCATCCAATATATACTGGGAGCTTATTCATACCCGGGCACGTATTTGGACCTGGGCTCTTGTGAGAAATAGTTTTCCCAAACCGGGCGCTTATTTGAGTCCTGGGCGCTTAATCGGGAATTTACGGTACTCACTTTAGTCTCCTGTTGTATTGGTCTTATAGGTGTCTTCAGGTACTACTGTACTGTTTGCGGAAAAGGCCAGCCAGGTCCGAAAAAGTTCATTCAGCACATGATTAAACAGCATAACATCGAAACGCCAGAAGTACCGCCGCCGCTAGAAGAGAACGCCCCGGAACCGCTTGTACAGCAACACAAGGCCGTAGTCAAGGCAGAAACTGCCGCGCGGGCGGCAAAAGCAGCTGCAACAGCGTTTAAGAAAGATCGCATCAAGGTGCCCACACCAGGTCAAGAAGGCCAGCCGCCTACAGGTGATCAACTGCATGTACAGGAAGATGACCCAACCAATCAGGTATCTCTTTCCTTACAACATCAACAACAAGCGCAAATATCCATCACGCAACATGTGAGTACAATAGCTTCCGTGCCGCTTCCGCAGTTTCACGGCGTTGCTACGATAACAAGTATTCCCGCCTTGCACACCGTTCCACAGCCGCGACCAGCATTGCAGTCGGACGACGCGTCAGGAATGCGTGATATTCGAACACCCACCGGGCATTCTGGAACCCCTGGCCCGAGGACACCCGGTCCACAGCATCATCAGCATCCTCATTCTCAACACGAGAATGTGGCTGTGATTCATAATGAGTTGGCGCGGCATCATACGTCTGAAGAAGTCACCACGATTCAAATGGAACCTAGTGACGAGTCTGTTAATGTCGAAGGACATCAAAACCGCGTCGCTGTACAGCTGTTGCCGCACGGCGGCTTACACCCAACACTACCGGCGTCGATGACGCAACAGTATACGACTTTGTTGAACTGCGACTTAGCTGCCATCGGAGAGGCCGTAGTTCGCAATCAGAACTTGCTTGGGGCTGTATATCGAAATTTCCCGCCGCACTGAAGCAACAACGGCCGTTATAATTTATTCCTTGTGTAAGGGAATTTTTATGTTATTTAACGAACGAGCTTCTTTTGGTATGCTCGGGGATGTATAGCCGGCATGAAATCGGGGGCTGACGACGCTCCGAGGCGAACCAAAGCGAGGAAACGGTTTAACTCGGCGGTGAATGATTTTAAAGACAGAGTAATTTAACAGCTGAAGTGATTTATAAAGTTATATCTGCAAGAAGGAAGGCATGAAATGTCAATTTCTTTATTACTCGAATGCGTACTTCCATAGAGACATGTACAAAGCTATCAACTATTGTGTCCCTTACTGCCCGATTAATCAGTGGAGATGAAACGATGATGAGCTCGCTTGGTCATCGTAAAGTTGCCTTGATCAAAGTTCAAATTTCACGAGGTAACACTAACGATTTGCCAACGGAATCTGTGTTGTACGCACTGAGTGTAATCCTACACTTAGTTTTACATGCATTTACTGCAGGTATCATTGTGAAACGTATTGATGTATCAACGTTTAATGATCCCGTTGCCTACGTCTTGCTACATTGGGACTTCATCGAATGATACGTCTTACACTTTTTTGACGTACTCTTTGGTCTCTAATAAACGTGGGGAGCACGTTTATTAACTTTTTGAATTTTTCCAACCTCCTGAGCTAATTAGAACCCCCAGCTTATCAATTTTTGGAAGTCAGCTTTGAGGACGTAATAAAAGAACCCTTTTAACAGTTTTATTTACTGATTTTAAAGTGATGTAAATATTTCTGAGGCTAAAATGTGCCTTAAGTTGATATCTTTTTTGTTTTCGTTTTATTTTACAACTATCAGAAATTTAAAAAAATTGATTCCAGCCCCCCGTTTATTCCACCTCCCCCGTTTATTAGTTTTTGAAATTGTTTCCAACCCCCCGTTTATTAGAGACATAGGGTATCATTCGATGAAGTGAGTTACGTTGTTTTAGTGAGCATCTTATATGATTTTCTTCAATCTGTCACCAAAAACACTCCTTAAAAATATAGGTTTTTAAACTACTGATCTTAAAAGACGCACTTTTCAGCAGATTAAAGCATGGAAACGGGAGATCAATTGAAAATGTAAGTTTTATGTAAGTGACTAAGTCCCACTAATTCTGAAGAGAGTACTAGAGAAATAGAAAATATGCCACCACCGGAGATCGAACCCGTGACCCACGCTTTCGAGGCGTGCGCTCTACCAACTGAGCTAGGTGACCGTGCAATGTTAACATACTTTTATTTCTCTAGTCGCCACATTAGCTCCCAATCAATCCCAATGTGGCGACTATCGGAGGTCACCTAGCTCAGTTGGTAGAGTGCACGCCGCGAAAGACCGGGTCACAGGTTCGATCCCCGGTGGTGACATATTTTCTATTTCTCTAGTGTTGTTTTCTAAACTAACATTTCAAATCCTCTCTTCTCGATGATACCCACTAATTCCTTTAAAACGTTCACAAGATTAGAGAAATCGAGAAATCGCTGTTCCGTGCAATTTTATAGTACTGACCGAAGTGTAACCAAGAGAAAGCGCATTTATCGTGACAGAGTCAGTTGGGTAGACCTTGATAAGAAGGAAGGATGCCTGTAAGTTTTATCTACCGTATCTCCTCTTATTAGCGCCCCGGGCGCTTATTTAAAATTCACGTACAATGTGCGGCGCTAATTAGAGGGCGGCGCTTATGAAAAAATTAAAATGATTAAGAAATAAATTTCATTTGAAGCTCAAAAAACAATGAACAGAATCAAAGAACAGACAGAATCAATGTCTTTCATGCTTCAAAAACGTATTGTATTGTGTAATTACCCTTCTGTATGGTTTTCCCCTTTTTCTAATTAGCGCCACGTTTTCTAGGTGCGGCGCTTATTTGAAGGGAGGCGCTAATAAGAGGAAGTACGGTATCTATCTTCTCTGCCAAGGGCATCACAGCAGTGAGCTTCCTCCAACCTTCCCTGTTATGGCACGCACGTATTTTTGAATTCGGTCTTGTTTAGGTAATGTCAGTCATCGTTGTCAGGAACGTTAAGCGTTGTCTGCCATATGTTCTTTTCCCACCAATGCAACAAGCCAAAGCGAGGTGTTTCATCTCCTTCTTCCGAACAACATGTCCTAAGGAATTGCATCTTCGTTTTCCTGATGTTTCTGAATAGTTTATATGAAGGACTAAAAGCCTCGAATTCCGTTATAACATTTACAGGCCAAGAAGAATCAAGACAAAATCACGCTAAGAAGCGAAACTGAACAAAACGTAAAGATTAAAATTAGTGCTGAAAAAGCACTTTTTGTTTGTCGCAAGTTGCCAAGAACACGGTTTAATGTTTGTCGCAAGTTGCCAACAACACGGTTTATTGTTTGTCGCAAGTTGCCAACAACACGGTTTATTGTTTGTCGCAAGTTGCCAACAACACGGTTTATTGTTTGTCGCAAGTTGCCAACAACACGGTTTAATGTTTGTCGCAAGTTGCCAACAACACGGCTTTTTGCCGCCCCTTCGGTTTGTAGCACACACACAAAGGCGATTTGTCTCCCAATCTTTGAACATTTAGTGTGTGGCAAAACGTGCCTGTAACGCTCACCGAAGGGACTGGCCACTATGGCCGTTATAAAGGAGTGGCCGTTCCATTAAGGTTTAAGTATGGATGAGATTTAATAAAGTAACGTCCCGAGAGTTTTCTCAGGGAAAGTTCACATCAGGTGACTGCAATTTAACATTGCGTTCCCTCTCGGTAATTTTGAGAAAACAAGAGACCTACGCAATTAGTTTTTAAAC
>JAAAKM020004689.1:0-11536 GCA_010016025.2 Alatinidae sp. Z8VKAUB7J3 | reverse complement strand
AAAGATGAAAGATGAAAGATGAAAGATGAAAGATGAAAGATGAAAGATGAAAGATGAAAGATGAAAGATGAAAGATGGGAGCCCCTGAAATGGCTGTGTCACCTCGAAGAACTTCATTCTATCGTCAGCTGAAAGTGTTCCGGCTGAATCCCACCAATTTTGGCAGAATACTTCACAAAACCTGATCTTGTGGATGACCACTCAAATCTAAGGCTACTCGACATTTAACCCTTATATACTTTAAATCGACTTGCGAAAAGTGGAGCTACTTTTACAACCAAAAGAAAACTCCTATCAACTATCAATAATGTGTACAGATACCAAGAAAGCGCCAACATAGTTTGTGCCGATTCTTGGCAGTTTGACAAGAATTACATGACTCGGGACAACTGCAAAACCTTGGAAAGCACTTAACAGGAGTGTCCAGGCCAAACCCTTCACGTGTTTTTGTTTATTTTGCTCATGTAAATACAAATACTTTGTAAATTGTTTTTGTCATGAGCTCTCCGAGTCTCGTATTCGATTTTCACTTCAGAAAGAGATCACAGAACTCCAAGCAACCAAACGACCTAAAAACTACACCACTTTAAAAGATCGCCATGTTGTTATTGAACAATTTAGACATTTACAGCTAGAAGAATAACAACGAATGAAGTAAATTACTTGGTCCCAATTGATTGTTTAATAGTTCAAGCAAATATGATTGGAGTAGAAAAGAATTTCCTTTCTTAAATATGAACAATTTTGTAGAGAGATGAGAAGAGGATTTAGTTAAGGGTCATCTGGTACTATTAGTGTCAAATGCTCATATTTTAATCAGATAACGATGATAGATTGTGCCCAGCGTTTTGTCAAGATCACAACCCATGCCAATCTTGTTTATGTAGGCTTTATTTACTTATGCAAGCAATGTCTACTAATCATGGCATTACAATCCCTTGCTTAAAACTGATCCTCTTTAATTGCCATAATCTGGTATTAGTGTTGCTTACATCAACAATGGCGTCGCTCCCAACTTAAGATTTGCCCATTTGTCTACTGATACCATGAATTAGACTATGCAGTGATTCTATACTTATTGTACCACTACGAAAAGAAGTATTCTGAATGTTTTAATTTCTGGATGATTACCTCTGTTAGTGGGCTCTCCACTGGCACAAGATCAACTAAAATAAGGCTGCGAAAGCAGACCTCGGTGGCGCCGGAATGATTCTAAAGGTAGGGGCCAAACCTCTCACGGCTTCTTGGTCTTTTGGTAAGGAATGGGGTAGTACCTGTTCTTACTAATTACAGATTCTTTCCATGATCCGTGAGAAGCGGTCCTACTGGAAGGCTGGCCTTGTTTCATGGCTTGCTTTGCTGCCCTGTAGCCTAAATTGAGAGCCGTTGCCCTTGGTCACCCCAGCTGCCCTTTATTTATTAATTAACCTGTTTGGTGGTTTTACTGTTTATTTTGACTAATTTCAAAAGCGGGACCACTGCTCATTAGGAGTTTTTGATTGAGAGATTGCCAAGCCTTTAAGAACTTTCTTTTACCGCTATGCCAAAAATGGATAATACGAGTAATGCATGTCAATAAACAAACTGTGCTACTCATACCGTAAGTGGTCTAATAAGGGGTATATATATATTTCAAGAGTTCCAAGGGGGAGTTTAAAAGCAAGCTAAGAAGAATAGGCCTACATAAAAGTGCTCTACCCTTATTTTGAACTAGAAATTGAACAAGACCCAACTAGCGAATCGGTGTCAATTTAAAAAGTATGCAAATGAAGTGATTGGTTGTGTTCTGCATCTGTTTCTAGTTTATGTGTCGGTTAAGGACAGCGGGTCTTTATTAGACAGGGGGCGTTTCTTGTAAACTCGTCAGCTTAGGGGGCGTCAATTACAGGGGAGAGCAGGCCTTCAGTGGACAGGGGGCGTTTCCTATACCATTTATGGTGATAGTACCGGGTACTTGTCAGCCAAAAATTAATAAGAACCTACGATAAACAACCAAAAGTCGATGCTAAAACTCATGAGCTTGTGAAACGTTGGGGGAAGGGTGCATTAAGCTAATGACTTCTGGTTCCGGTGCAAAGGGTAGCTTCTAACATACCTTTGGTTGACTGATATTTGTGGTAACTTTTTCAAACTCTGTCCTTTTCTACGTCCACATTTAAGGGGACCACGGTGTCTAAGGGCTAGGAGAACCTGCAGCCTCTTAATAGTTTTGTTAATTCTCCTGTGCTGTTGGTACTGTTGTTATTACCCGTGATACCGGGCATCGCTTCCCCTAGTTACAATGCTTCACTGCGAACACTTTTCATTCCTATTGAACAAGCGGCCAATTGCAAAATACGTTTTTATTGGAGTTACGGGGGCGATTTGTTTTTTCAGGGAGACGTGTACATTTGCTGTTGTATCTTGCGTTCAATCAGTTACCCCCTCATTTCTCTGTTCAGGAAAAGTCTTTGAGTGGCTCCGGTTTATTGGACAAGCTGTGCAGTTACAGGAAATGACAGGTAGCCAACCCGTCATATGGAAGTTGTGGTACTTCTTTTTCCTCGAGAATCGCATGCAGCAACCGTTGACACCCACTTACCAAA
This sequence comes from Alatinidae sp. Z8VKAUB7J3, assembly GCA_010016025.2. Taxonomy (NCBI): domain Eukaryota; kingdom Metazoa; phylum Cnidaria; class Cubozoa; order Carybdeida; family Alatinidae; species Alatinidae sp. Z8VKAUB7J3. The sequence goes on along the minus strand of JAAAKM020004689.1, from coordinate 8,951 downwards.
GTTTGACAACGTTTCTTTGCCAAAATGCTTTCAACAGTTTTAATTAGTACTTCTCCCCAGACGGGATTTCCTGTATTGGTTGCAATGCTGCTCCTGTGGTGAATGTTTCAATTATCCGCTCCCGGCGATCCAGCATGTCATTTCATTCTAATTCAATTGAGACAATGAGTGGCTGAATTGGACCAATCAGAATTGAGTAAATATCCCCCTTTCTTTGCGTAGCCTTAGAACGTGAGGACGCGGGACCATCAAAGCAAATCAAACACAAAAGTCGAATTCAAACTTTGGAGAGTTGTCTACGATTTGAAGCAGACCCAAATGAATGCTATAAACCCCAACTAATTAGCCATCATAAGCCATGGTAGATTACAGTTTTAGTGGCCAAAATAAGAGAACAGGAAATAAATGTCGAAAGGCTTAATGTTTAGGGGAGTGAAGGTGATCACCATCAAGCATGCCAGGACTGAGCTCGATTTTTGGAGGCGGAAAGGAGAAATTGTATTCTTGCCGGATTTTTCTTTTGGATGATTTCCAGCTTGCTCAAGAGATCACGGTAAGGGTTTTTAACTTACTTTTTCTATGTTATCTTTAACAGATGTTTCAATCTGTTGTGCTATTGCATCAATGACATGATGAGCTCGCATGGGGTTGCTGATCTTGCACGATCTGATTAAATAGTTACTTGTTCCACCACTCGGATGTTTGTAGGTATTTTGAAATCATTTATGATCGTAGCCCATGCAAGTGTAATTGGAAGCTTGTTAGCACTCAATGAAATAGTGGAACATTGTAGGTTGACACCTTCAACTTATCAAGGCACCTGCAAACTTATTAGCCTTCTCCGGGGAAAAAATCAAGGAGGTGGTATGAAAACCAAAACATTCGCTTGATCAATTGCTTAGAAATCGTCTTTGTACAATATGACCTGCTCTTCCTTTGGTTGTGTACTTGGTCACTTGGTTAGATTCACTTGGTGGAATAATAACACAGCAGTGAAAACGTTTGCAATGTCAAGCACTACATTCATAGAAAAAAATGAACATAATGCCCGATCATTAGTTTCATAATGCAACTCATGGATCTTGTTTTTCCCGTGGGGTGGCAAAATTAGCGTATCGGATCCAAATCTGGGACATTTCCGTAGTTACCATTCATGAATCCCCTTGTTCAACAACAGATCTGATTCTAGTACCGATCGTCCTTTCTAGGGAAAAGGGGAGAGCTCAAAGAAACTTTGAAGGAAATTGTTTTGATTTGATCGAAAAGGAGCCTTTTTATTTAAAATCGGTAGCAAAAACCATGATCATACAGTCAAATGTGAGTTTATGCGTCAGCATCACCCTTAGATCATGTAATTACAGCGATTTCCTTCTGTACCCCCGATGAATGATTTTGTGCACCCTCATGATTTCGTGATGATATCCGATCGTGAACATTTCAGTGCAGCGATATCGCTTCTCCTTTGATTTCCAATCGATGGTACACATGAGTGTTGCCTGCATTCCCTTGACAGTGAACTGTTCTGCTTCCTACACAAAACAGTTATTTCTGACAATAATCACCTCCTTTGTTGAGCAGACACAGTGGAAGCGTATCATTTTCCACTTGAACCCCTTTGTGCTTAGTGACCAACACAGAAGATATGTTTGCAGGAAACAAGAGAACAAACCATGGGAAAAGGGTCAACTTTTCAATGATCAGCTAGCCGCGAATTAAATATCATTATCACAGTCACTTTTTCATAGAGTGATCTGAAATTATCCCCGATCGTTCTTTAAGTAGAGGCAACGTGATGTTGACTTTTATACCCTGTTAGTTTAACACAAGCCTCAATCATACGTACATATTTGTAGAACCTGTTGATATCGCTTCTGATGTTGTGCATCCTGAGCACATACCGATGTGTAGTTGTGATAAAAATTTTCTATGGATTATGTTTATAAACAGATCGACTAAGTTATATCTGAAAACAAGCGTTCCTACATTATAATCATGATCCTCGTTTCAAACGATCATGTACATTTTACACGATGCTCTGAATTCTGGTCTGAAATGGAAACTGATTTTACTGCTTGTTTAATGGCCGAGTCGGTGTTTTTGCATAAGCCAATATTATTGAAGTTGCGTTTGAGATATATTTATTCGATCATGGCTCCCATAGGATTGCCAACAATCCCCATTTCATCTACTTTTGTGTTAATCGGTGTGATCGCTCTGTCTCCATCACTACAACCACAAACTGATGAAACCCAGCGATCATGAGCTGCAGAAAAGATATTCCCAAGGGGAGCAACTGAGAATCTGATGGAAATCATAACTGAGGGAAAGGAGTAGGCCTACCCCAATTCATCAATCAACTTAGGGGACCCATCAACAGAAGAGAGACTTTGAGAACAGCTACATCCTGTCACCTGCAATTCCACTCGATTTACCGTGCATTTGGCCTCAGAGGGCAGGATAATCGAAAGTCATTAGAGGATGTGGTTAAGATGGGACACTCACGGTAATGAATACTTACCCAACGACTGCGAAAATCGCGTGGAGTCACCATACCGAGCCCTGTAGGGGTCATTCGTCAATCATCCTTAATCACGATTAGTTTACCCACATTTAGGATAAAAGTCTAAAATTTCAAGTCCATTTGTTTGGGAATCCAGCATGGTGATTATGACCTGAAACTAGCTTTCATCTTGCAATGACAAAATCTGTGTAGAAATCTATTATTTTCATTAGGAATAAATTGAAAATGCTGTGGGCAGGAAAATCGTGTAAGGATTACATGGGAGGAGTTGTAACAAACTGATTAGGTGTTCAGAATACCTCAAGCTGATTATAAACGAAAATTATGCAAAAAATTCAAAGGTCCTGCCAGTAATGTGAAAAAATTGATATAGACATTTCTCCAGAAGTATCAAAAGTTGGACGATTAAACCACTTTAAAGTATAATGAAATTCTACAATAACATTTCCGAAACATTCTTGATGATGCATTCTTGATGATGCTTCATAACATTTCTCCAGCTTTTAAAGAATAATTTACCTCCTTTTTTCTTGATTGTGAATATATAACATTAGTTGTGATATCTTCCTGTGGCCAGGTCTTCCCTGAGCACGTCAGTAGACATTTACCTATAGAAGCAAAATTTTGAAAATGTATTATCTTTGATACGAAGGATAAAGAGTAATCGAATACAAGGAATGACCATTTATACATTTGATATATAATAATTATTTTATTATTACATGATTGTATTCATTACCATTTAATATTAAAACTTGACTGTCAAATAGCCATAAAAATGCATTACAATGTCACAGTTTTTGTGTAGTATAATATGGAATAAATAAATAGGCCTAAATATCATATTAGAGTAATATATCATATTATTCACTGCTACAGATATTTTTCAATAAACTGATCATTAACTGTTATATGAAACAAATAAATTGCCTTATGCTCTAATCCTTTTTATTGTATTATATATTTTTACATAGAGTTTGGTAGTGGTTCCTTTACTTTGGCTAAATTTAAATTTTGATTTTCAAATTTTGACATGAGTGGAATCCTAACTATTTGTTTTTTATGATTGACAACTGTAAGTTTGCTCTCATCACATTTATGCATGCCAACCAGTGGGTCATGTCATGAAATACATGGGTAATGCTGCACATGTTCTATTGACTCTTTTTGTATTGTGTGATTTAGGGATAATTACGAGTGACCAGAGTTTTCACATTTTCTAAGATACTGACACTTAAAAGTGAAAATCTGTTTCATTTGCCATTTATATCATGATCTTAGCTCTCACAAACTTTCATTATCACAAGTTTCACACTACAGCTGATAAGTATCTTTTGTTGGCTCACACATAATCCAAAAGCTCTCTTATTTTAGTGCTAGTACTGAGTCTTTTTTGGTTACTTAGAGCAAGATTTCTCAATGTCAGGTAGTTATTGACCCCGTCCCCCTTGAGCTATGAAAGTTTCTAAGTATCCATCTCTTTAATTTACTTTATCAACATTAAACCAGTACACCCTAAAATAAACAGTCAATCAAGAGTCCTACTTTACTTACCTGGTATAAAACAAAAATATGTGCAATATGGGAACAAACAGAGACAATATACAATTATTTATCTCTTTGTTGTTGGTTTTTTGTCATTCTGATAAAAATGAAAACAATGAAACATGTTATAAACTTTTGGAACCTCCTAGCTGCAAGTTAGAGCCCCCTAGTACCCTTGTATTATTTTACCCCCTTTAGAATCTAAAATAGCCCCTAAAGGGGGTCTCAATACCCCAGTTCACAAGCACTGATATAGAGCTACGTAGTATTTTAGTACCCACTTTTATTCTGAGCCAACACAGGCGGTTTTTTTCTTATCTAATTAACCCAAAATAAAGCAGCAAAGGTAAAGAAATTGTCATGTGGTTCATTTCGTACCATCATCATGATCGAGTGGATTTCTTTTGTCATTAAATACTGGCATCATTTCTGGCATAAAAGGTAAAGGGAGATGGGCAAATGAACTGCCACATTGATGGATGATATCATAGATGTATTGTGGTGCACATTGGCAGTAACTTTTGTGACAGCGCAGGATTATTCTTTGTGGTGAAATCCCATGAAATATCACTCTCTCTCTCTCTGGGTTAATTTTGCAAAGAATGAATGAATGAAACGTTTTCCTAAAATCACATTATTGCTCCTGCTGTATGAGCCACATAAACTAAGCTGACCAGTCTCAGATTTTAAGTCTAGTTCCACAGTAATTCAAACTTTTGGTGATCAAATAGTTTGTTTGTGGTACAAAACAAGAATATTGCACGAAATAGTGAAGACATTGTGTACTGAAAAGCTTTTTTCGTCTGACACTCCTCAGAGTACTAACATCAGAATGACTGAAATGAAGTGTGTGATACAGTATATCTAACTGTATTTTGAAGGAGCCAATCAGAAATTGGACTGCCTGAATGGCTTGTGTTTATGGTTCAATCAGCGTCCATTACAACAAGATTAATTGAATAGGCCTAGCGAGAAAAAGAATTCTTTTTGTAAACAATATGTTTACGCTATTTCATGCAATAATTCAAACTTATTTCAGTAAGGTTGTATATATATATGAATTTTGTAGAATATGGATTTGCCAATCTTTTCAGTGATTTTCAATTCCTAGAGCTTGCACACCATTTACCCATACTATACTATATTTACACTATATTTACAGTTAAATTCTTTTTGGCTGTGTTCCCATTGTCATTTCCACACATTATGTCATAAAGAATGAGTGTCAGCCCCATGAAGAATACATAGGTTGACATTGTGCAGTATGTTACCATCTATAGCTCAAATCTTTGTGCTGAGATTAAGCAATGGAAAATAAATTTGTGTCAGTTGAAAAAGGTAATCGTTTCTTACAGTTGATGTTGATTTTCAGTGGAACTATATATCTTTACAATGGGTTGAAGATCACTTTTGGATTGGAATTGTGTATTATATACATGTTTATTCTTACCATTGGTCTGTTAAGTTGCCATTCATTGTGATTTGGTGTGTAATTTAACGTCAGCTTTTAGCCCATTGATCATACTGCATTGGCAGTGTTCCGGGGAATGACACGAGGCATGGGAGAGTTGTTGGTTCATCATATTATATATATTCTCCAACATTCATCCATCTAGCCTCAGTTTTCTCAGAATTTCTTATTTTCTTTCAACCATCACTTCTTCAATCACCTGTCCCTCAGTCTATCATCTATATACATATGGTACTATATTTTACATTGACATAGATCTCCTAGTAAAGAGATATTTATTAGAGAGTTTCTGCATTATCAGTGTTTAGAAATTGTACTTATTAATTTAATGTCTGCTCTCTGTATTTTCAATACTGTAGCATAACCTAGTAGTGAAAAGGAACCATTAATATATTCAGTTTAAATTGATTGCATATATGCATGGGTGTGAAGAAGTGACTCCTCTCAGGTCAATGATTGAGTTAAGAAAAAAAGTATGAACTCAAAAAATTCAAGGTTAAATTATATTTCCAGCATGCTGCAAGTGAAGAAATTTGATTTTCACATTATGATTTTATCAATGTTGTACTCTTTATTGTGTTGATGTTGTTTAAGCAAAGACTTCCCCTTTCCAAGCTTTTTGATTTAACTGGTAAGAATTTTCTGAACTATGTTATTTGCCAACCGGTGGACCTATTTCCTGCTGGTATCATACTTTTTTATTTTCAAGTTTCCGTACCAAACTAGCATTTCAAATCCTCGCTTCTCAATGATAAATATGCTTGTAGTATACAGTTTTTTTCATATTTGGAAAGAACTGTTTTTTGTGAGTTTCCTTACACTCATGTTGCTGTTAATGTTTTGTTGAATTTGTGTTAATTATGTTATTACTTTTTTAATTTGTAGAATAAAACCCGTGGATATGAACTTCTCACTGCAGTTTTTACTCACCTCAATTTGTATGAGAGGGACTACTTTGGCTTGCGTTACAGAGACTTTGAGGATAATAATGTAAGTATCTACATAGTTAGAAATGCAATCCTTGTAATTTCTACACCATAAGTGAGATCATAGGTTTCAACTGCTACTTGTTTACCTACGCAAAATGTGAAGGTGGCAAAAACAGGTAACCATCACAATATAACATTTAAGAATATCAGTGATGGATGAGCCAGGCAGAAAACGTAATCTTATGATAAATATTAAAACCCAGCATATAGGTTGCAAAAGAATCATAATACTTATATATAACTTTTAAGCAAGATGCTTATATCTTTCATGCCTATTTGTAGGTGTCATTGAATAAAGTGGAGGAGTAGTAGAATTTTCAGATGTAATTTAAAATAAGGCTTAAATAAAAAAGGATGGGGGATGGGGTGAGCATATTATTTAAATCATAAAATGGGAGTGGACATATAAATTTATAAAAATTAAGAAAGCTGATAGTAGTATTCTTGAAATTTTATTTCCGAGTTACCCTTTAAATTTTAGATATATTTAACTCTATTGCACCATTCAAAACAAGTTCTTTCTTTTCATTTTTTGTAAGACGAGAGTGGAAATAAAAAGAGGAGTGTAGATTTTCCCCAAACTCATAAAATGTGTAGTGGGGTCATTCATTATCATTGTTCATCATCATCATTCATTATCATCATTCATTATCATTATGATCATTCTTGATTAAACAGCCAGGTTCTGTCCTAGCACAGGCTCTAATCAGATTTGGCCTGTATTTAGTAAGATTCAAATTCCTAAGTGACATTGTGGTTATGATTTTTAAAAAGTGGGGCCAAACAGTCACTATCACAATAAATGACAAGATAATAACTTTTCCACAACAAAACAGATAGAGTGAATAACGATACAACACAAACCATGTAGTAACTTTGCCAACAAAACAAGTGAAGTTCATGCCAGTAATATATAGACTCAGAAGTATCTTCTTAGCATTCTTCATAGTATGACAAATACTATAAACTGAGATCAAAGTTAGGTTAGAACCAGGTATGTTCTAATTTATATCATGGTCATATATTCTGAGTGTGCTACGTGCACTTATTAAACGTTTTCCCAATTTCTAATGTTTGTCCCATTACTTAGCCCATTTTACAACGGGAACCAATCTCGTGATTGTGATTTCCTGTTAAAGTTACATCAATGACCACCAAATCATGCTGAAGGTTTGCAGCACATCTTGAGCTATTGTGTAGATGCAAGGAACCAATCACAAGAAGAAATCACTGTGAGAAAATACCTCCAATACATTGGAAACTTGTCAGCTTGACATGCAGCTTTTGCTTGCTTCATAACCACATATCCATTATGGGGAATATTTGGGGAGTGCTAAATTGTTTCTGATTTCTGCAAAGTGTCATCTTGGAAAGGACAACAGATGCAGGCCTGCAAGTAAGGGGGGATCACATATTGTCACATGACTTTCCTCTTAGTAACTTGACTTTTGGTTTAAATAACAAAAAGAAAGTATAATTTGTTTCTACAAGGTCATGTTGAGTGTGCATTAATATTTTATGAAACAGAATGTTTTCAACCCATTAAACAACTGTTAACAATGTAACGCAAGAGCAATATAATAAATTTCACACCTCCTAATTCAGGTTTCCTGGGGCATACATTGTTAGAAAAAATGCGTAGTATGTAGTAGTCAAGACAAACCCAAATCCTCTGAATCTTAGGATTATGGGATTTGGGGTAAGAATGTTAAGTATGTATGATTTGGTATTAGTTTGGCTTATAGTTATATAAAAACCAGAGATACTGGCATTTAGCTAATGTACTGAGACTATATAGCCATGAAAGTGTAAATAGAAAATCACAATCTAGTTTAAAGTATTTTGAGTAACCATGGCAATTTGTATTTTTAAATAATTTTGAAGTATATATATATGTAATTTGTTCTCATTTTTGTAGCATTGGTTAGATCCTGAAAAGAGTGTAAGGAAGCAAGTCCATGGTAAGATAATGTACCTCTACATTGTGTTAATCTGCATCATGCATTCCCATAAACTTCTTCTTCTCCTCCTTTTCCTTCTCCTTCTTCTTCTCCTCTTTCTTTTTCTTCTTCTTCCTCGTCATCTTCTTCTTCTTCATCATCATCATCTTCTTCTTCCTCATCATCTTCTTCATCATCATCATCTTCTTCTTCCTCGTCTTCTTCTTTTTCTTCTTTTTCTTCTTCCTCAGTCAGAATTTGTATACATGTATATGTATTAGCCAGAAGGAATGCATATTTTATTTATTGCAAATAATAGTCTATTGTTAGGGAGTTTGGAATGGCCAATATGGTTCCCTCATAGATCCAACACTGAGTTAAATGTGTTGAAGAGGACATGAAATTGTTTTTACAATTACTGTCAAAATTTGCCAATGTTCATAGTATTGGAATTCTTGTCTCTTTGTGTTACATTGAGTAGTGAT
>JAAAKM020004688.1:0-11537 GCA_010016025.2 Alatinidae sp. Z8VKAUB7J3 | reverse complement strand
TTGATTCGTTCTCACTTGCATGATGACATCTGGTAATTTTGTTTGTTCTCGTATCCAAGCTGATCTTCTCATGTCTCAAAGCGTAACACCAAGCATAATCCGTTCCATTTTTCTTTGCACCACTGCCACTGCCACTGCCAGGTCTTCCAGTTGTGTTCTACTCATGACGTGCTTAAAGGTGACAACTTGTCTATTATTGGATTGGACACAATCAAATGAACTTGATCTTGATCATTTTAGCCTGCTTGTGCACTATTCTCCAATACTCCAATAAAGCCTTGACGGCTTTTGGCTCTCTGATTCATAGGCCCAAACAAATAACTTTAGTTAGGTCTGCAACGCAACCGGAGCGGCTTTTGGCTCTCTGATTCACAGGCCTAAACAAATAACTTTAGCTAGGTCTGCAACGCAACCTGAGCAGTTTTTGTCTATCTGATTCGCAGGCCCAAACAAATAACTTTAATTGGTTCCACAACGCAGGTTACTTATCTCGTAACATCTTTCCAATTTCTTGCACGCGGTTTTAAACTTACTTACCCTTTCCAACTCGTAAAACTCCGAAGAGACCCGCTACTACATTCGCTAGTTAAAGTTTATTGTTTACAGTAGATCAAAGTTATGAAAATTTGCTTTATATATACATCAACAGAAAAGATGTCTTGATATCATATTAAACACACTGGCAAGGTACAACCTTCTTGAAATACACTAGAAGGAGTCCGAATGACAATATGACTTATATGGCAACGCTAGTTTCCAGTTCCCTTCAAATCAGGATAACCGGCCTTAATATTAAAATACAGAATTATAGCTGCCTAGAAAAGTATTAAATTATATAATTTACTGAAATACCCTTCATCTGATTAAAGTTAGGCTTTAGTTTTGACAAATGAGATCGCGCTAATGAATATTTTTTGTATCTCTCTAGCATTTTTGTCCGCTGCAACTGTTATTGCCTTTCTACCTGCAAAGGAGGATGGCAGTGGTAAGCTTGCCATCTTTGTTAATTTTTAGTTGCCTGAATCTATATTTGTTTATGAAATTAGTATATATGAAACGTTAAAGGGAAATGGCGATAAAAATGTAATATTTATTTAAACTTGTCTGCTGACAAACTCAATTTTCTGTCAAACATACATTAGAACGCTATGAACCGATATTAGCTGAGGTTCTCGCAAGTCCCTACGGTTTACAATACATAGATTCCGGTTATCTTACATTGGTTGTCACCACCAGGACAAGTAGGTCCTATGTTAATGAAATTAATAGAAAACTGTAAATTTTAGTTTGTGTTACCCATGTTCTTGCCCCAGTTGGTCGCAGTTCTTCTTTTTAGAAGCAACCCTCCTCAAGTGTTTATTTACAGGTATTACTGAAGGATTACAAATTTACATTTCCCAGAATGTAAACAGTTGTTTTGTTTGTTGATTTTCCTGTGTTGAAGAATAGTCAGTTGCAACTGTGCTTGTCGGTTGAGAATAACATAAAAAATTTGCCACAAAGACATCATCTATTTTTCTTTTTTTTGTGATTTGATACTCGCACTATGTTACTCGGATTACAATTTATTTAATATTTTTAAAAATTGTCTTGCACAAATGAATGCAAAGTTGTGTTAGGTAATCATTGCCTACTACGTTGATGCTCATACAGGATTACTAACTTGGCTTTACAGAAACCAAATTTCAGAAATAACGCTTTTGCAGGGTCTAGGTTGGCTACCTATGCAAAGGACTCTTTCACGGGATCCGCCATAAAATTTGGCTTTGTTATTCTGAGTAAAGATAAACCGATAAATACTTTATTTGCTTTAAGAATGTTTTTAACCGCAATAACAATGTTGAAGTTGGCGACTGAGAGGGCACGGCAGAGGAAATTACATGCCTATCAATCGATCTTACCGTGTATAAGAACGCCCTCAAGCTGGCACTGTTTGATGCATTATAAGTTACACGAGCCTTGGCGGAGCAGAATCAAACGCAGCAAAACGAACAGGAAAATACTTTAATTATGAAATTGATTATAAAGTTTGAAAAAATTATTCAAAAATGTGTTTTCTTAGCTTTTTGTGTCAACATTTTAAGAATACAACTTTCTTTTTTACTCTTGTGTAAAATAATTTAGTTGTTTAATCTTTTGCTTGGCTTTACGTACGTTTAACCATCTACCAAACCTATGCCTTCAATGTACAGCAAAACCTAGTATTTAGTGCAGATGTTATTGAAAGACTTGGAATAGCCTAGAATTTAAAATAACATATTAGGACAACGTCCTTTCCCCTGACTTTCAGCTGTGTAGCTGTGCTGATTTTAGGAGAGCAACGAGGATTGAAATATACGTGTTTCCTTCGTAATAGACTGTTTTATTGTCGTATTTTTGTGACAGCTAACGATGGCTTAAATCCAAGGTAAAGAATGACAAGTGGCACCCTCTAAAGGGCACACCGACCAGTAGCAACATAGAATTGTAATGAGATCCACAGTGGAGACACAATGATGAATGTTTTTAGATCTTGCTTTCTAAGCCAGTGTTATTAGAAGCCAACTTAGGTTTTCTTAGAACTCTTCTAAGAATTAATAGTAGCTTCGGCCCTTCCACCTTCTTGCTAAGTAACATTTTCTTTAGAGAAGGACGCACTAAAATAAGAAAGGGAGGAGGAAAAAGAGAGTCCCTTGTCAGATCTCAACTGTCAAAAGATGCGAAGTCTTATTTGAAATAATATTTAATAATAGAAAATAAAACCTTTTGTAAGGACTCAGCCTCTACCACACAACCGATTTAGTGGATCAGATTTATTTATCTGCAGAGTATCTGTTAGTAGCATCTGCAGAAAACCTACCTACTAGTAGGCTGAGTCTACCCTACAGCTGGTGCTACCGCCTAGTTGATTAGGCAAGAGACTATTAAGTCTTCCTGTACTACTTTTTCGATTTTAGTTTTCATTAAAATAGTATACTTTGTAGCCTTAATCACCATTTAACTATAAACCCTGGACTTCAAAATATCTAGTAAGTTGTTAGTTTTGTATCATTATAGGTCCTCAGGAGTAATCTAGTAGCTCTTGTGGCCTACTGTATTGACCGGTTGTTAAAAAACCCAGGCTTTTCTTGTGGCAACGCAGCAATACTGGTGTCTCCGCCTATTTTTGTTTGATGTATTTCCATTGTGCAGGGCCCCTACATTTTATCATATCTATCTAGTACTACGTACGTAAAGCTATGAGCCTTTTTAGAGCTTGCTACTTGTCTAAGGAGCCAACCTTACGTGATTGTTTTCTATTTGGGGAAAGATAAGTTCTAAAATATTTTATAAAATACCGAAACCATTTCCTTAGTTTCAGAATTTACTTCTCTGACCATTTTCAAAGTACAGAACAACAGGATGCCAGTCAAATAATAAAAAACAAAATCCATATTATCTTAGATTATTGGATCGGAAAGCAATTTATATATTAACCCACTGGAGTTGTCTTGATAGTTATGTCAAATTTTTCTTTATTTTTAAGGAACCTTTGACTTCTCTATGCACAGACTTTTATGACCTAAAATTAATCCGCTCTTCTATATTCACAGAACTTCACAGTTACGTATTTTTCATATGCGGACTGATGTGTTTAATTCCTGGAGGTAAGATTTATTCCTTGGCGTCATAATATGTATGTGTACAATTTGAATACTGCGTTTAGTAACGGATTTATTTTTCTAAACGTTTTCGCCATGCACTGATCACAGCAATCGTGAAGAATGAAGTAAGAAAACGTTTTGTAATGAATTTATAGGAAATGATTGCTGTAATCAGTGTATGGCGAAAACGTTTATTGAAATGAATCCGTTACGTAACGCAATTTGTAAATTTTGTAACAGTAACCATCTTTCTTGATGACTAAAACTTGTTCAGCCAATTACTTCAACAAAGCACCTTTTTGCGTTTATCTGTGGTACATTTGGTGCTTGAAGAACCAAAAGCTACTTTAGTTCGACTGCAATTGAATTAGCGACACCGCTTCTTTGGTTTTGGACAACTGTTCGTCATTTCTCCGACCATCGTCATTTATTCTGTTCAAGATAACATGGATGCAAGACGTCCTTGCATTGCGTTTTGTGTTTGACTAACGTAGCCCTTTTTGCATTTGGAGTATACAGGTTTGAAGATCCGTAATAACCGTCTAGTAAACAACGAGCGATGAATAGACTGGCATCTGGTATGGTTAACATGTTTGTTTGTAATCATGAATCTTTCTGAATAATCGTTATCTGTTACACATTTTAGATACCAGCATTGTCAGGGCTAGGAGGGTGTTATGCAATTCAATCAAAACAGTAGTGTTGTAATGGTATCGCTGCTTAACCTGTCTAGGTAACGTAACTTCTATAATGCAGTTTTATTCGTTCTCACTTGTTTTATTCCTTAGTGTACTATGTCACATATATATGTCGGGCTGCCAAAGGTGAGAAAGGATACAAAATGGAAAACATACCAACTTTTTCTAATTAAAATGAAATATTACGGGCAGACAAACAGACTTCGTCATCGATTCCAAATTACAATTTACAACTACCAACTTCTTTCTGGAAGGAAAGAGCTAACAAATGTTGTTTTGATACATACAGCAGTGGAGTAAGTGGATCATCTGATACCATGGTATGAGCTTTAGCTCTGGTTTAAATAACTCAAATATGGGAGACGTTTCGGTGGTAGATTCATTTCGTTACTGGAAGTTGAGTCAGCATCATTCGACATCAAAGGGAAGAATTCTAAAGAAAGGTCTGACCAAAGAAAAAAACTTTTGGAATCATACTGGTGGCTTGCTTAACTGATAATTTGGTTTCAGGTGTCAAATTGCTAAAGAATATCCTCCGCATTCGGTGGACACTTTTGAATGAAATAATAGCATTAACACAGCAAATGGTAATGGGATAGGACTTAAATATTTAGTAAGTACTCCTAAACACCTTTATATGCAATTCATCTGTTTAGGTTCACATCATAATGTGGAAATGGAAGTCCATCACAAATGTGTAAAGAATGCATAAAAATGGCACACAATAACACCATAAGTTTGATGTTTCATTTCCCCTAAACCAGTTCTAATCCACGATCATAATAGGAATCATCTACAACTATCTATATGTATTCAAATCTAAGCGAATCAGAGCTCGACTATACTACCAACGTTAAATGTTTAAACTCTGTTAGGACTAGCGTTACAAACACATTCACTTTCTAAGACAACAGTAACAAATGTAAGTCTAGTTTCTTCAAAACGAATTCTTGAATAAAACATCTAATATGTTAACGTTAGTCCTCTGGAATTCCGTTTTGCTACGATTTAAAGAATGACTGCAGAAACCCTGTTACATATCCCAAAAACCGCCGCTTTCAAGCTTCTGTATGTTTTCCTGATACTGCTAGTGCTATCCTTTCGTACCAAAGTGCAATGAGAGTTGCCAGTTGCTAAGAGATAACTAAAGGACCACTTTTGTTTTATTCCGATCGATCTTCATAGAATTTTTTTATCTTCTGGCAGTTAAGATCTATTGATGGGACTGCCTCATATTTCAATGCTTTGTTTGCTATCTGTGCTTTAGAAAAAGGTTACTTCGTAAAAAAGTGGAGATGCTGAAACCCCGAACCAACTATGGCCTTACCACCGAAATGCGCAAAACATCTGACTTCAAGTTTAGGCTACTATGTTTTAAAGCTCTATGATATAAAGGATGTTGGTCAACGTGACGCTTCTTCTGATAAAATATTTGTTTTGCTTTAGCTATAGTGACAAATTTACAAAGTAATACTTACGATAGATTGCCTGCTTAAAATGTATCCTCTGGGTTCCTTAATGAAAAAACAGTTAGGGGTTGGTATTTGGTTTATATTTGATTAAACGTATCTTAAATTGGTAATTTGATCAAAATATAGTATTCAGTGTGTAAGTTTTTGTAAGTCACTTGACCAAATCATCGTCTTTCAGAGGCATCGCCAAAGCTGAGCTGATATCATCTTTAGCATTAACATAGCTTTGTCTTATATTAAATTTAGGACTAACAGAACGTTAGCTAGTGAGGGAAATATTTGCTAAGGTGAGATTTAGGAGACACGGCAAACAGAACAGGCTAAAGATAGACCAATCTTGCTAGGAGAGTCTTACTTTCACCGAGGAGATCTACTGTCACACAAAGAACTTCCTTCTTTCAAACAAGTTATTTCGTTAATATCGACATCTGTTACATGGCAACATGTGCGTTGCAGTAGCATCACTGCGTCTCGGCTTATTTTCGAGGTGTCTACTAAGATATCTCGGCCTACTTTTGAATCGGCTTAATTTCCAAAGTCGGCCAATTTTCGAGGAAATACGGTATGTATGTGTTTACCTTATGCCAAAACGTGGAGAGGCTCTGGCGATTTCCACTCATCCACCGGCGAGACCATTACCTGTCTGAAACTGGCTTTATGGAAAAAGTTGCTGAAGGTTAAGTTGCGACTGTCTGAACCGAACAATAGTAAGAGACGAAAAGAGGATTGTCTTTAGTTTAGTATCTTGGCAGTAATATAATAAAGAGTATTTTTAATAAATGTGTTGACTAACCGGTTTTACCACACATTAGTCACAGAATTAGAGTAGAAATAAAGGCAAGTCTTAAGGGCGAAAAACCTATCAGACAGGAATGGACTGAAACGTATCCTAGAAACAAACACCTGTACGAGAGGCAAGTTTTCTAACAGATGCATTATCGCAAAACACTGTAAACAAATTCATTTTGCTGGTAGAGTAACGGTTTCTCTGCTTTGCTTAATTCAGCTGTAGTACATAAATGCTTCTAACCACTACTATACAACTGAGTATATTTACTGAAGGCTCTGCATGCACCCCTCTTCTTGCCTTGTAAAGAAGGTAAGTAATGCCTACACCGCTAGTGTTGCCTTGTAAAAAATTTGTTCTCAGCTTCCCCCTTGCAATGGATGATCCCAGAGACATGTAAATCATAAATAGCTTTCTTTATAAAAATATGCTTGTAATATATATATAATATGAGATATGGTGTCTATAAAAACTAAGTCAGTGGTAGAGCACGATGTCGCAATTTCATAAAAGTCTAACTTTAAAACTGAAATGAAACGAGTCAGGCAACTGGCATGCTTTGCATACATACCTGTATCGCATCCGAGGTCTGTACAAAGGTTTTATTTTCAGACATTGTATTTTATTCGCGCGCGCTTACGTGCGTACGTACGTTTTGCTTTGCGACATCTAAGCTTTACCACAGTAAATAGGGGCAGCTGTAAAATTACGCATTTCTGTGCTCCTCCAGCCATAACACTACAATAACACCAATAAAACATAACACTACCTCGGTCACCTTGTGACGTCACATTTTCTAGTTATTTTTGGGGGTTGTATTTAGCAAAGCAGATCTTTAATAAGCATTAAAAGCTTAAAAATTTTACGGCGCCGTTCTGCCCAAAGCTTGTATTTTCCTGCACATCATAACCACGTGTATCACGCCTGGAAAAATTTTGATGCCCAGCAACACGAAAGGTCTAGCAATAGATCCTGTTCCTCAAAATATATTTCAGATATGTTATGCTTGACTTTAGATATGAGACTTCTTCATCCTTACCCACCCACACACATAATAGAAGAGACGACAAACTGTTGAGAAAATCCTAATCTCCCGATGGAGCATGGCGTAGTTTATAAGGCTGCCCTAAAAATATCTATATAAGCATTCCAAGGGTCTCTGAATCCCTGATATCTAAATTTCGTTTTGTACATTATGTTTGCAAAGAATGACATGTAAAATAGAACTTCATCAATAGGGGTAGAAGCAATTTATTGTGCATTTTTTCTAGTTTATTATTTTAAGAAGTGGAGAAATTATTTCTCGTAACAACAAAACGATTAATGGCTGATGATATCAATGTAAGGTGAATACCGACTAAAGCGTGATTTCTTATGTTGATTTCATGTTGACGTTTTCTTTCGGAATATTGGTGTTGACTTGATTCCTCTGTTCGCAGTCTTTCAATCAAAGAGCCCTGACGAACAGTGGGTCCGACATTAAAACCACCCTAAATAAACAGAAAAACCACCTAGCAGGCTAACTAATAAATAAGCGGCAACTGGGCCGTCAAAGGACAACACCCCTTAATTTAGGCTACCTAGCAAAGAAACAAGCCATGGAGCCGGCTCAACTGCCCAGTAGGACCTTCTCTCACGGATCATGGGAAGAATCAGTCAGCAATGAGGACAGATACTAAATCCGTTTCTTGCCAAATAGCCGAGAAGGGAAATGGAAATGAAAAGAGCTAACAGTTTTGCCATGTAAACAATTTGCTACAAAGTTTAGGATAAATTCTTCTATATTGTACTAAATGTTTCTTTCGTCATTCTCACTGTTACTGGCAGCTACGATCATACTGATAGCTACGGACTTTATCTTGACACTCAAAACTGGTAATGGGACTCCTTGTCCTCCTCTTCAGTCCTTGGTAAACCCTTCAGTGAATGGCCATTCTGAATTCTGTAGCTAAATTTGCAATGTAGTACAAACTATCAAGCAAAGATTGATTGAATTATAATAATTATAACGCTATGACCATCCAAAGACGTTCTAACAAAGCTTAAAAAGGGTAATCGCTACAGTACACCATATTACTACCCTTGTCACTGAACCGTGAATGTAAGCGCAAGTTTTAAGTGGAATTTCTAAAATTTGAAATTGCGGTACAACGTACATGACACTTAAGAATGATTTGATAGCTGCAAGTATGACGCTAAGTTAAATTTGAGGTTTGCTCTAATAACTCAACTTCAATACAATTGCATTGCATCAAAAAATGTATTCCCCTTGGAGGCATACTCCAAACGATATTTACTGTTCTTTAAGTTAAAACCTTTATGGGAAAAGTTTTGTTGCCATAAAATTTAAAGCCTCAACTATATCAATAAAAAAGTGTTTTATTGATTCTCTTAAACATTCTATTAAACATTTTCTATCCATCTGATTACTTATTAATTACTTGGTAACGTTTGAATGATTTAAAATTAATTCCTTAAATGTCTAAATATTCAAAGTTTATCATATTTGACGATCTATTTTCATGTTGTATCATTTATTCAACAATAAGAAGTTGCAATATCATTAGTTTAGATTAGTTTTCACACACTTACATCTTGATGAAACAGCTTTGGCAATTGTACTACCACCCATAATACATCGAAACTTTTGAAACTATCACTAGAGAAATTGAAAATATGTCACCACCGGGGATCGAACCCGTGACCCACGCTTTCGCTGTGTGCGCTCTACCGACTGAGCTAGTTATCTTTTCAAAAACTAACAATTTAAATCCTCTCTTCTCGATAATATATTAACGATAAATTGATATCAGCCTAACGTTTTCTTGACTGTCAAATGAACTTGGTGTAGCAATGAGGTGCCAAAGTCACGTTTCAGCTATACAATACACTAGTTGTACCGATTGCGAGATATACTTGTGAAACATGGAAAAGCACAAAAAGGAATTTTAAGACGTTAGATTGTTTTCATTAACGATGCATCCGCAAAATTTTGATGCTCACATGGAGATGCAAAACATCAAATATCAAGGTTCTTAACAAGGCTGATCAGCTCCTTTCTAAGTGACATAATAACCAAGCGTCGCCCGACTTTACCGGTCACATGGCCCGTCTATCAGATAAGAGGCCAGCACATGCAGCACTGACATAGTTTCCCCAAGGTGGCAGAAGATAACGAGGGCGCCCAAGAAAGAATTGGAGGGCAACTGTCAAGGAAGACCTATCAGTGAGAAATACAAGTTTGGCAAACAACTTCAATGATGTTGCTGACCGAGTGAATTGGCACACATTTGCTGCGTGACGTTCTACGAGCGACAGGACAATCGAAGTCTAAGTAAGTAAGTCAAGCGGGTTGATGGATTTATGACGTACAATCTGGAGGTTAGGACAGATTGGTCATAGTAGCTTTAAAAACACTTCTTTCGTTTCTTATAAATGGAAATGAGTTGTCTTGAAAGCCCACATTTCTTCAAACTTAACGCCCTTTTTTATCAAAGTAACTACTTAGTTTAAGGCGCAAGTTGAAAATGGCGATTGTGGGTATCAATTCTTGCCCGAAAATTTGCGTTTAAAGGAAAGCGATAATTATGAATTAAAAGGCAATTCTAGCAATAAACAACTTAAATGAGGTTAAGATCTAATAAAGCCCCAAGGAATGCAAAGTTGAAGAGGAGAGAACACTCATTACACTCCGCGGAAAATCAAAGCGCATGCTATTTTACTAAGTGGTGTGACATCAACCGTCCCTGTCTATCCACGCTGTGTGCAGTAGAGAATCGAAAATGCTATTAAATTTCCATGCCATAAACAAAGGAAATCACATTTGTTAGACGTCGTACTTAAAAGTCTATCAATGTCTTTCGCATTTGCGCAATTTATAATGTCAATCAAAGAGATCAAGGATTTTTAAGGGTACGGTATGAGTTGACGGAATGATCTAAACGAGTCACAACCCTTGCGTTTTACTGACCTCTCTGCTAGACTTTGGGTACGTATGCCCACTTAGTTCTGAAGGTACTCAATTGTATACGGACTAACTTACCTAATAACTCCTAAAACAATACGTGAGTCGTGTGTGCGTGTACTTTCTAAATCGGTACACTTTGGATTGCGAAATAAAAGGTTTATTCTCATCACCCTTACCAAGAAACTATCCCCTTTACCCAAAGAGGGACTAGGAGTTGCACTCGCACTTTCAACATCTATGTGCCTTCCATTGCCATCATAGAGGGTTTGTTTCAGTCATCCCACAACATGCATCATCCCTCCATCCAACAGTCAACGTCGCGCAAACGATAGCACTCTTTCAGTTCCCTGTACCTATTATTTGCTAAAGAAATGCAAGGGAGAAACTACTACAAAGAGAACATTTCATGAAAGCAAACCTTGTTTTATAAACCATAGAAAAGGCAGTTAAAACAATTCCGTACTCCAACGTGAAGAAATGTATAAAAACTGAGATTGGTCAAACCAGTTAAATACCTTTAAAGAACACTTACAAGTCTCTCATTTAAAGTTTAATGCCATTAGAGACACACCGCAATTCAACACATATGTCAAAGATGGCAAAACAAACGCGCGCAAATTGTCAATTCTACTCTAGCTGATATAGGAATGGAACACTTACATCCGTTCATATTTGCTGATGACGCAATGATAAAAAACAAACCGTAAATATCATTGAGACCACTGTATGTTTTTTAAAGAGTGGCCCTGAAATTGAGCGCAAGTAATCTAACCAAAGTTAGTATCTGATTTTGCTTCCTGCCGGTACATCTCTTCAGATTCTTTCAAAAACTGGAAAGAGGGAGAAAGTGTCTGACAACATAATACAAATTTGCATGTAGCATTTGAATCGACTCAGGAACGTTAAGACTTAACAATGTCTGTTCCCCAACGCTCCTTTTTCATACGGTTTACTTCTTTATTGTTCTCGTGACATACCTCGTGTTTCACC
>JAAAKM020004687.1:0-11539 GCA_010016025.2 Alatinidae sp. Z8VKAUB7J3 | reverse complement strand
AAATGAAACAAACACATTGGGTACGAAACGAAACATACACATTGGGTACGAAACGAAATATACACATTGGGTACGAAACGAAACATACACATTGGGTACGAAACGAAACATACACATTGGGTACGAAATGAAACATACACATTGGGTATGAAACGAAACATAAACATTGGGTACGAAATGAAACAAACACATTGGGTACGAAACGAAATATACACATTGGGTACGAAACGAAACATACACATTGGGTACGAAATGAAACATACACATTGGGTACGAAACGAAACATACACATTGGGTACAAAACGAACGACTTATCGGTAAGGGCCAAGCAGCAATTCTACGACAGCACCATAAAGAAACTTTCTAAAGAGCATGCAGAAAACGAATGCTCGCCACACAATGTAAAAAAGAACATGAAGTTTTCATTTCGTTCCGGAGAAGCAAAAAACCTTTTAATCCCTGGAGCAATTTTAATCAAACAAAGATGCCCACCTATTAATTGTAAGGACGCAGGGTTCGTCCGCACATTACAAATATTTCAGAAAAAATCTATGTAATTTTGTACATTATAACGATCTTAGTACACTACCCTTCTTCACTTTTATTAATTTTACTACGCTTTACTTTTAAGACCCTTCCTATCAGTCTTCACAATTTAATTTTACAACGAATTGACCGTTTCACGCTGAAAACATAAAAACACAAAACGATCATAAAAGTACATTTAAAGAATGGCATCCACAAGCCATTCCGTCCACTTACTGATGTATTAATAGCTGCGGTCACAGACACCAGAGTGAAACGGGTTTTCCGCTTCGGAATCCCAGATGTCAAATCTGTCTTGGTATTTCAGTTACTCCAGGGCTTGGGGTCATACTGCAAAATTGACTCACAGCAAGATCTAAACGCCCAGGTCAGATCGTGCCTTTCTTCCATTGCTCTCCAGGTGCGATGTCTCTGAACGTGTTTGTATTTGGCGGGGAAATATATTTTGAGTTTGAGTTTACCGAGAACCTTTCAACAATCTGTCAAAGGCTGCTACACGATTGGTTAATTACATCTGGGGTTCGGAACACACTACTCACTAAACATGGTGAATGTAATCCGAAACCTTTTTGTTCTTTTTGACGTTGCTATGGAAACTCAAGATCGTCAGATCCGAAGTGGGATTTGCGGTCACACACAAAAAGTTGTTTCCCTAATCAAAACCCACTGTTTCGCTGCGGTCAAAAGTGGCAGTGTGACCACAGCTATTATTACTTAAAGTTTTTGAACTGGGGCCGTAGAGAGCTGTTCCTAATGGAATTATAGCCCTCTTGATATCTTGAAAAATAGTATATCTATACAACGTGAGTTATGGACATTGTGAGTTGAGTCGAAAGTGAGGCAATACACAAGAAATAAAATTTTGTGCTTACACCAAAAGGAAAACATCACTGAAAAAAGAATCATTTTAGCAAATGAAAGGCTAAAGACCAGCAATACTTCAGCCCACCCAATCCAAGATTCCTCAACCGGCCCAGTTGAATGTTCATCGTAATTTCTCGACTTATATCTTCCCGCTCTTAACATGCTATTAAATTTTATTATCTTTAAAGCTTGCATTCTTATATGCTACAAACAATACGTGTACGTGAAGAACGCGATGACAGATTAAAGATATGAAAAATATACAACGCTGATAGTGTACCTGGCACATAGAAACAAGAAGACGTTTGAAGTGTCCGCTGGTCTCACTGACGCAGTCCTTCTCCAAGTCACGTTTATAATCTACGAATAAAGTGTTTATTTTGCGTCAGAGCAAAGAAAATGAATGACCGAGGAAGATATGAGTGGATTCATACATTTATGACATAGGCAAAAATTTCTCAAATCTCTTTTTTTTGTTGGGGGTGGGGGTGGGGGTAACTGGAGGGGCTTCGGTTTGTTGTGGAGTTGACTAACTCATTAAAGATTAAGACCCTTCCTCAAGCTAAAACTTCTATTGAATATTCATAAGCTGATACTTACAACACGACTCTCCCTACTGTTCCTCGTCTGCAATATTTACCGATCAATATTTAGCGCGAAACACAAAATAAAAGGGAGCCAGCACACTCCCAGAAATGCACACTAGGGAGCCAGTATTACAAAAACTGTATTTACAGATCACGCCCGGAGTACGGGAGCGTAAGTGGTCTATTGTGTGGGACGGGAGCGTCAATGGTCTATCGTGTGGGAAAGGAGCGTAGGTGGTCTATTGTGCGGGACGGGCGCGTAAGTGGTCTATTGTGCGGGACCGGAGCCTAAGTGGTCTATTGTGCGGGGAGGAAGCGTAAGTGGTCTATTGTGCGGGACGGGAGCGTAAGTGGTCTATTGTTATGCAGTTCCGTGATAGCACACAGAAATAAATGCACACCATATGCAAAGAAATACAGGAAGGCAAATATATGAAATAATCACAAAAAAATTATTCAATACAATTTATACTCACAACTCTTATATTCAGTTTTAATACTTTCGATTTCCTGAAATAATGAAATGAACGATTTAAATAAAAAATAATAGATACTATGAGCATTTTGACAGGATAAAGGTTTCGGATATTTTTATACGACAAAGGCTTCAGCTAACATAGAACTGATATCAATGTCTCCCTGCTTAATTAAAAGCAAAAATCTGATTATATATTTCCTTAAGAAAGATAAATAAATACAAAATTATACAAAAAACTACAAACATAAAATTGGTCTGATATTAAAGCTAAATAAACAATAAAACAGGCTAACTAATAAATAAGGGATAGCCGGCAGCTTCCAAGGGCGCCCCTCAATTTTGGCTATCATGTAGAGAAGCAAGCCATGAAGCACACTAAACTGCCCATAAAGCACCGTCGATCACAGATCATGGGAAGCATGGGCTATCAATGAGAACAGATACTACATCTTATTCTTGCAATAACGACGAGACTACTTTTAATTTATTTTAGCATTCTACATACCATAAAATCCCGAATATAAGCCCTAGGCTTATAGAGGCTCGTAAGCATGTCAGCATATATTCGGGAGCTTATATTCTAAGGGTCTTTTGGACTAACAGGTAACTTGTGTATTTCAAAACATCCATCATTCGCGTCAAATCAGAGAGACTAATAACAACATTTAATGCGTAAAATCTCACAAAAGAACAAAAGTAAATACAGAGGCTCTACTCTGTCCATATTCATTCAGTATCACTGCCTTTTGCACTACCAATTTCGAATCCGACACACAGAATCCCAAATGTAAGCCCTAGGCTTATATGCGAAGGGGCTTATATTCGGAAGGATATTTTGGTTAGTTTAGGGGGGGGGTATATTCGGGGGGCTTATATTCGGGATTTTACGGTATATATCTAAATTCATATCTTTAATTCACTGACTTCGTTCTATTGCTGAGAAGTAACTGGAAAAAGGAAATGATGGGACAAATTTTTAGTGCGTATAATTGTTCTACGAAAAGTTCAGAATACGGCTTGGACTTACTGCATTGGTACGACTGCAGAGTATTTCAATCAATGCTTCCTCGTCGGTACCGGCTCCCTGTGAGAAAGAATGACGTCATTACATGAGGAATTAGTGCCTTGAAAAACCAAAAACGTCAAAATAAGACAGGCATCTAAATCGAGTACATCTGTCGAACTGTCAAAGGATATCGAAGTGCAGAAAAGGGTATCGACAGTCCATTTGCAATAAAGGTATAATAATTTCCAAGCTGCAACACAACATTTCGTCGTTCAACCCTAATGTGGCGATCTTCGCTTGTAGACTCCATAATGGTGTTTCTAGCGTACATAAGAAAATTATCAACGAAAGGTTTACGTAGCACCGGTACAACTGAGGTCTTTATGGCGACGAATTAATATTCTTAACCATTACTCTTGACTACATGACGATTCTTCGATTAAACCATGGGCATGAAATTCTTAGAATTTACTACAATCAAATGGTGCTATTCAATACTAGGGGACGGGATGCTAAATGCTATGGATCTTGATTTTCATAGTACTCCAACACAGAATCTCTTGTCATACGGACTTAATTCACAGTGCAGTGTTCCAAACCGAGATACTTCTTCACATCATAATATGATGACCTCATATTCAAACCAGTCAATCACAACGAGGCTCTGGGTCGACGAAGCTTCGCTGTCGGATATCAATCAAATTCGGCGGCAGTTGTATAAATGCAGAGAGGACAGTCTTTGGAAATACAACACAGAACACACCGCAGTACTGTTAAGCACGTTTTCGCTACACCTCCCTACGTCATAATGCGGATGAAGATTGACTAGTTAGGCGGTAGACGGCTCAGTGAGATTTCATACACTGGGGGTATAATAGTTTTAAAGGGTGGAGATGTGCAGATGGAGATGTGCAGATGGATAGGTGGAGATGTAGAGAAGAGGGGGGGGGGCAGTAGGGAGCAGAGAAAGCATTGTGAATAATAGTCTAACTTACGGAAGAGACATTGCAGAAGAAACCAAATGACGGCGAGGGAAACACCTTCGACCTGTTTTATGAGATATTATTTATGTAGTCACAACACTGTATTGTTGGAGTCGTTCCAATTTTCCGGTGTTTGTTGAGTTTAAACTTCTTCTTTCTGTGTGTTTAGGGTGCGAATAGCTGTCCTATTAATTAAACAAAATAAACCGAAGCATTTGCCTGGCATTAAAGTATCAGAAGTCATACCCGCATGGCTCTGCGCAACGACTTCGCATCGTACAATGCCTTGGGTTCCATCATTGCAAGTAGACATTCCTCTAAATTGCCACTGAGTTCGGATTTCAGATCGTTCATCAAGTCCTTTGGGAGGGTAAGAAAAAAATGTCATCAAAACCTTCCCGTTGAAGTGTCAACCTAATATCAATACCATATCAACGCTTAACTCAACTGTTTAATAAAAGCAAAAACAAAAAAATAAAATGCAGATTTATTTTTTAAAGATTCGATGTCATTAAGGCAGTCTCTCCATCAAAGACCCCTGATGAGTAGTGCGCCAGACATTGGAACTACCCTAAATAAACAAACCACCAAACAGGCCAACTAAGAAATAAAGGGTAGCTGGGGCGTCCAAGGGCAACGCCCCTCAATTTAGGCTACGGGCAAAGAGGCAAGTCATGAAGCAGGCTCCACCGCCCAGTAGGACCGCCTCTCACGAACCTTGGAAAGAACCTACCATCAATGTGTCATCAATGAGAACAGATACAACAAATGATCCTAGCGAAATGGCAGAGAAGCGATGCCATTATGACACCACCTTCGAAAATAATGGTTCCGCAGCATTATTCCTCCCGCGGACCCCTCCTGAACCCGGGTAATAACCTTAGTACTCTTTGAAAATTTATCCCTTTAAGTTAGTCGATATATACAATACCTCAAATATAGGTAAGGGTTAGAAATTGAAAGGTTCTTTCAATGCTCACTTCGGTTATACTTTCGGATGGCTTAATCCTGGGTCTTGTATTTTAACCGGGGGTTTGTGTACCCTCGTGGGACAGAAATCAAAAAAGTGGGGTGGGCGTACTAGATATGGCGTCAAATTCAATACTGTATACACCTAGTAGATAAATTTCAATGATAAATCAACGTAACCCATGGCATGCACTGCAAAACAAAATAGTCATCAGTAATATCACTGACTATTTGTCTACTGCGTAAGTACGGTTGTAATGAGAGACAGTTCTCGTATTCAGCATATTTATATGTAATCTGCTCACTGTATTTCATATTAATTTTCAAAATTTCGTATAGCTCTGTAGGTCACTTTACACAGGTATGGGCAAGAGTTACCATGGGGTATAAAAAGGTAAAGAACCACCATCCTAGGGCTATCATAGAAGTATCAAAAGTCGGCTCGAACATCTCTACATTAAAGGCCCTGTCAATAATATATATTGCCTTCCAAGGGCAGTACTTCGTAAATGTCGGCGGCAAAAGACAACTGACCGCCGTTGTTACCGACAGAAGTAACCTGATTAACCGTAAAATTTGTTTTCGGTATTCTTCGGGACTGTGGCAACTAGGTTTCGCCACCAAGAATCCTTTTTGTACAATAGAAATTCATCATCGCTCATACTTCACTCACCTTTCCGAACATCGTTTTATACCTCTTGCGAATTTCAACCCTTTGTGCATTTGATCGTGACGCCAAGATGTTAATCAAAGCTGCCTCGTCGGTTCCTGTAAGAAAAATAATCCTTCTACGTTACCAGTAATAAATCCAACTAAATAGCAATTCGCATGTTTATTTTGTTCTCAGTTAATGCTCATTTTCAGTGAGTTTGAATTCCCACCTTTATTTACAGGAGCTTGATGAGTGTCAACACTTATTTTTCAGTTCTTCTTTGTTGTGACAATACTACATTAGATATTTACAAGAGAATTATACCTACAGAAGCTGAATGGGGAGGGAAGAAGCTTAGGGCTTATGATATCTCCCTCCCCGCAAATTTTGTGAATTCTATAAATTACTTTTTTATGAGTTAACTGGCGTGTCATAAACTATTTAAACACCTCTACGCATTGATAGCAACAACAACAACAACAACATTGGCCAGGCCAAGACCAACGAAATGTCAGCCTTATGGCAGACATGGCTAACTGACATGTAATGACTAGATGTCGCGGAACACTTGATTCGTTTAACTTTATTATTTTTCAGTCAAAGGATCGTCGGTGAAAATCAGTTGTAAATTGGCTTCAAAGCGTCGCAGAATTCCATGCCTCAACCGCAACTGGTTATCTCCGCCTACACGTACGATACACAGGATTGTTAACAGATACCTTTAGCTGCATACACGTTAGTAAACCGAAAACAAGAGCGGCCTTGGTTACGTGGTGGCAATGACATTCTCAGCACAGCATTTTCTATAAGGTGCTCATAATATTCCTACTGGATTCGTGTTAACATCGATAAAAGAATTGTTGATCATTACAGGAATAATACAAGAATCCACTTGTTCTATATCGACTGCATATTTTCTTTAATTTAATAGGATACAATTCCTGAATATAACAAAGAAATATTTCCACACTGGTTCTTAGATAAATTCTAATCCTTCTATAGAGTGGTTTCTATAATGGAAACGAGATTGGATAAATTCTGTGTCCTCAGTCTATTTGATACGATTCTATATGCTTCTGTTCTATTTTGAGTTTATTCTATTCTGATTCTGAATTTTAACATCAAAATGACGTAACAACATTGACACGTTGCGTATAGGAATACAACTTTGCTCTCAGCTGCCGATCAAAGCGAATTCCTATACAGTACCATTATCAAAACAGTCTCGAACTATAACATCAAAATACCGTATCAACAGCGACTTTGTACAGAAATCAAGTCATATCACACAGGTTCTCCGCAACCATTATCGTCATTTCTATTTTCATACGATAAAGGTTAAGGTCGTTCTGTACTCTATTCAGAGCGTAGGGATGCGATATGGTAGAGAATCACATGTCCTGAACCACACCATTGTGAGGTAGGGTAGCTAGCTCCTTTCCTCGCCAACTTTATATCCTTCCCCAGCTAATGCCAGGTACCCATTTCCTTGCTGGGTTAGGCGCAAGAGTTTTCCAGATTTACGGCAGAGCATGGACAACCCATCAATCTTTAGCTTGCTAGACCAGTTATCCACCGACTAACGTAAATCGCCTCCCTACCCCTATTTATTCTCATAGCTACCTATTTTTCTTCTCTTCCTCGTTCTCCCACTTCTCATCTCATACACATACCACGGTATCAGCGATTAAAACTGTAAACAACTTACCCATTCCTCGCATTGCCTTCCTCAAAAGTTCGCAGTCAGCCTCTGCGTCAAATGGAGAAATGGGCACAATCGTTCCATGTCCGTACGTCTGTAACACAGTAAAAATAAGAAGTTATTGAATATACAGGCTATTGCGGTATACATTCCTTGGAATGTTAGCTCTTAATGCTTGTAGCAATATTATCCGCATGCATTTTGTATCCACATCTGAAAATAAAACCATTCTCAATTTATGGGTAATTTTAGTTTTCAGTGACGAAGTTGCCTCCTTGACAATGGAGACAGTACTGAAGTTGCTGTACTGGTTGCCTATTGTTTGGACCAAAGTGTTGATGTTGCGCATAAAATAATTTCGATGTTTGCACCATTAAATAAAGTCCCCTTTGTCCAGGGATATCTTCTGCTAACGCGCGCGTTTTAATTACGAAATGTCTTATCAAATGCTTCATTAAAATTTTAGGGATGCTAACCTCAGGTACGGAGTTGCATAAAATTTCTTCCTTTTTGAGTTTAGTTCCTTATATAAAAATGGTATAGAAGAATCATTATCTTTTTTACAACGCGAACAGAAATACTTCAGTACTTCACTGCTTGCAATGTCAACTAAAATCGTCTTCAACATGTTATATTATTCAGGGGACGTGTGTATTCTACTTACAAAAATATGAACTGCGTCATCAAAAATTTTAGGGGTGCTTACTGGATAAAAAACTCAGTTCTGGTGTTCCTTATAAAAGAATGGTAGGGTAGAATCAGTACCTTTTGCCGGTAAAGTACACCTTTTCACTGACGTTTCAAGACTGCAACGCGAGCAGAAATGTTACATTACTTACCTGCCTTAAAGACATAGAAGCCATTTGTCCAACTGGAGGCTGCCAAAGAGAAAATGATATCCGGGTTTAACAAACATTGAATAAAGTTATTAATAAAGATTTGCTAAGGCAAAGACAAGTGAATCATAATGTCAACGTATTTTCAAAAAGCATTGCGCTGAGAAGCATAACTTCTGAATTCCAGATCGCCTGATTGAACATTTTTAAGTGCTTGCTTGGTGTCGCAGCAAATTTGATTGTTTAATAAAAGAGATGCTATACATTCGCACGCTCAGGCCTAACTTGAATGCTCAAACGGACTCCATCAGAGCAAAATTTTTTGTTTAGACTTTGTATACTGTATACAAATGTTATAAATTATCGTTGTACAGTTATTCTTTATCCACCTTGAGAATGGCGTCAAGATGACACCGAAATGTCGGGAAAATACGTTGATATTACTATTCACTTGAATAAAGTTAAGCGCAATGTAGAAAAAGAACGGATCCTTCTACCTGTTTGTTAAATCGTGCATTACCTCTGACTCATAATAGACAATTTCCAGCCCACAAATTAAGGAAACAAATGTAGTTCCAGATTTTCCTTTATAAATTTCGCCTTGATCTATTGACGGGAAATAGGTACTCTTTGAGCACGGGTGTGCAGTCTTTTAGTCCTTCGATACACGAAAATGCGGTTGTAGACCCATAAACCCATTCGTGAGTAGACCCACAGAAAGTGTTCCGGCAATATAGAAAACTTGAAAGATAAGGTGCTCTTCCCAATGTTACAAACAACTTTTGGGCTCGACTCATTCCCTGAACAACTTGCTGGAGATGAATTATGCCCTTCGCAATGACGGCTCTAGTATGGAAATACATAATGTGTGGCAACATTACGCTCCATTCGCTGAACTTTGAGCAAAATTCCGTGACAATACCCTTCCTTTTTCTTCCCAAAATTTGATGAATATCTTGTCTGTAATTGTTGTCACCGGTTTTCAGGTGTCTACGAAGCCTGACACAGTTCCAATCCATCAGAGATAAGCAAAAAGAAATTGCAAAAATCTGATTCAATGTGATAAACTCTTCCTTCATCTACAGCTTTAACGGAGAGTGACCTGATACGCTACAGATGTTCTCCGGTCTCAAATTACAAATTCAGATAAAATATCTACTTGTGCAGTAGAACCATTAACAATGTTTCCATACCGTGCCTAAATATTCCTTGTCATCCAAAACCGTCGACTTAAAAAAGTAACAGGCTCGCCTGTATTAAACGTAGACACTAGTATTCCTGCATTTTTCATACGAACAAACTTTAGCACAAGTTGAAAATAGTATTTAAAAATGCAAATTAGTGCACAGCATGGCTTTACGTGACCTTCATATACCTAGATGCAGTTATAGCCAGCCATGTCATACGATACCTGAGACAACTGGGAGTAAACACTTTATAACGTCATCGAGGAAATACGCCCTGTTTTGCACTCTACCAGGCAGTAACATTGTGGGCAGCGACGTCACAAATTTAAACTTCGACTGATGCACTTCTCAGCCTAACCACGTGCACAATCCATTTGTCTTATCCACGAAATTAATGAAAACGTATCCGAAAGCTTACAGCACATATAGATGCGTAATCTGTTCCGAGTTATAAACCTACTGCACGACGGACAATATGTGCAGTTTGTTGTAATTGCGCTTGCTAATAAATGTGGCTAATAATGCATTTAACACTAAGGCATGTTAGGCATGTTAGGCATGTTAGGCATGTTAGGTCGCAGTCGTCTACAACCCAAAGCACCTTGCTTCTTGTCTAAGGTATGGAATACATTATTCCGTGTTTTATACACAGACTAGCACTTAAGAAACTTTCCCCAGCTAAGAAAGTAGAGTTGTAGATCTCCTAGCGAATGGGATCCTTGCACAAAATGCGGGGTTGCGCGTAATATGCATTTTTAGCGGTTCGATTAGCCGCGTTACCGATTCGAATGGGTCATTCTATTGTTTTTTTTGTTTCTGCTTTGGAAATAGTGCCGTAGATGGGAACAAATTATCATTGATCTGTCTCGACACTGAACAGGTTACGGGGCCCTGAAATTGCGAGGACCACACATTGCGGAACAGTGTAATAGGTAAATGGCCGGGTAAACTCTAAACAGAAAGCAGTAAGAAGTCCTGTAGTTTTAACGGACGTCTCTTTTCCAATTTCTGCTGTAAATGGTTTCCTCTCTCGCACAGGATTCTGGGAGTAAAAAGAAGCCTCAGTAAATAAATACCAACCGAAGGCCCATCAAAAGGTCTTTGCGCTTACCGTGTTCGAAGAAATTTTCTCTGAACAGGACGTCGTCCCATTAAGCACAGTAGAGCATTGGGACTATATTAAGAGTCTTTGGCAACCATCGCAAGTAATACGTGAATATTAACGCACCAGCGGAATGCACCTTCAACCCCCGAGAGACGGACTAGGTACTGTACAGTACGAAGGAAACGTACTAGCTATTGTACAGTCTAATCAAGTGTGTACATAAAGAGTTATTTTCTGAGCACATTATTCATTCTCAACGTCATAGACCACGAAAAATGATACTAGTAAAAAGGCGCACAATTCCGACAAAGCATTCATAACGTCATACATGCAGATGGTGGGCAACAGCACCATGGTAAAGAAACGCAAAAAAACATACAAAGGATTCAATTTATTACTGTTTGTTATCTTTGAGATTCAAAGGTGAGGTCATAAATGGTCCTAATCTTTGAACTGTTATTAAAAGAAAAAGAAGAGGCTTACCTGTGTTGCTGCTGGAGCGGCTTTCGGTGGTGCACCACCAGTGGTTGGTGGCGGTGGTTTCTGGGGAGCAGCTAAAAGAACAATTACATGTAACTGTAAGTGTGAATGATAGCGGTCAAGTTTAAACTGGATTTTATAAAA
>JAAAKM020004686.1:0-11539 GCA_010016025.2 Alatinidae sp. Z8VKAUB7J3 | reverse complement strand
ATTCAAATGCTGACGTGTTTCTTTTTTTCTAGAATCGTTACAGAAACTTAATATATCTTTGGTTTGATATATGAATACTCTACGTAAAAACATAGATCACTGTAGAACTCCCGTGGAAGTACATGGACAAGACTTTTATTCACAAAAATGTCGGATCTTCTGGTACGAGTTCTTCCGTTCATAGCATTACGAGATAAACTCAGATTTAACGCAGATAGTAAACAATTTTTATCTGAAATTATATTTGCATTGCCTGGAAACAATAATACTATAGGGATGGGATAAATGGTACATTCACACTCTTGACGCTGGAGGTGTCGGTTCAGAAGCTGCACTGTGTTTACAAATAAATGAAAAGTTTAAATTGGAGAAGTCTGGCTATTGAGTTATCTTAAACACCATAAATATGTCAATTATTACATTCAAAAGCGGGCATGCATCATTGGCAGGCTATTAGGCACGTAGGTTTTATGACATTTCTTCCATCATTCGCGTTATCACTTGTCAATCTTCTGGGGCTGACTTGGAACAATCAATGAAATCAATAATTCCACGATCGTAGTCCAATGTTTGTATATTCAAGAGGTAGTCTCAAGCTTCCCTTTGGAGAAGAAAGACCTTTTGTAAAAATCCTAAGAATGAGAAGCATTTTTGCATCCTTTATTCAGAAATTTACATAGCTGCGCCGAATCCCCACGAACTGTTTACAGGCGGACCATTGTATTGCTGATACTCAATCATCTCATCTCCGTTAGGTGCTGATACTGCCGCTCCGGTTGATAAATGCATCGGCATTCCAATAAACGATGAATAGTCCTGCGCTTGGCAGTATCTTGACGACGATGTTTGTCCGTAATTCTGATAGGAAGCGCTCATTCCAACAGTGCATGGCTTTAGAACTGGCGAAGATGGTGTTTCCCTATCACTGTTGACTGAGGCATCAAACATCGATCCTACCGTCTTGCTTTGGCACCACTCGGTATTACTGGATGATATAGATGGCCGAGTATCGGCATTTAAGGGACTAGGACTTGGAGACTCGCTATCACATTGAGGACTAACAGATCGTTTTGTTCCATTTTTTGATGTTGCTGCTGTGGAAGAAGCAATGGATTCTTTATCTGAAGAGGTGCTGGACTTTTTTTTGTCTTTTTCTTGTTTTGCCTTTTGTCTGTGTTTTGCTCTTCTGTTTTTAAACCATACCTACACAAAAGTGGGATATAATTATACATTAAAAGTGAGAAATGTAGAGATAAGCAAAACGTAAAAGACTTGATAATAGACTACCTTGAATCTTGAGTTCACTCTTAGCACGGATCGGGGGAGGTTAGTCGGATTGGGGGGATGGGGATGGGGGTGGGGGTGGTGCAAGTTTATTTTTTTACCTTTCACTTAGCTACATTTGGTCATTGTGTAAAATGAGCTGTTTCGTGTCGATAAGCATATCTTGCTGTGAATGTGGCACAATGTCTTTCGCAATCAATATTAATTTTGATAAAGTTGAAAAGTGGTCGCGGAAAAAACTGAGATTTGGCAAATCTTCGGGGGCATGGCCTCGTCTGCCCCTATTCTCCTGGCCCTGCTTAGTACATACGGTTTTGTACGTCAAATTAACGGCATCTAAACACTAAATTACTGAAACTTAATTTTAATTGTTACAATTGTGCTGAAAAAAATAGTTAAGATGAA
The DNA here is from genome assembly GCA_010016025.2 of Alatinidae sp. Z8VKAUB7J3. Taxonomy (NCBI): domain Eukaryota; kingdom Metazoa; phylum Cnidaria; class Cubozoa; order Carybdeida; family Alatinidae; species Alatinidae sp. Z8VKAUB7J3. The sequence goes on along the minus strand of JAAAKM020004686.1, from coordinate 9,850 downwards.
TTAGATGAAGCCTATTCAACAATGTGGAAGGGGTAAATACTCCATCAACATAACATCAATGTAAATTTGTGTCAAATAATTCCACATCTGCTTGAGTCAATAGATCTGTTTATTGTGACTATTCACAGTCAACGTTTAAAATCAGTGGATGTCGGTTAGACGTCAATCTATCCAAAAGTCTACGATATCCCTATTCTTGGAGACCTATTCCTCTGAGATTCACAAACTCTTAGTCCCAATCAAACGGTAGAAATTGAATTCTATATTCCCTAACAGTTACCTCGGTGTAGAACAAAATTTTCTTTACTACAAGAAAGAAATTATCTGACTGCTTACAGATCACACAATTACTGTCAACAACAAAAACAAGAGAATCCTTAATTATCATACTGCCATTAAGTGGATTGTCCAGCATTTAATTTCATGGTATTAAAAGCTTGTATTTTTACGTGTTAATTCAATCATATTTTACTTTAGACAAGGCCGTAAAAAGATCTTGCTTAAATTGTATACTTACATGCTCGTTCTATCTTCAGGAAACTGAAAAACGTGCTTACACAAAATGATTGCAGACAAAACCTACCTCTATACAATCTTACTTCAGAATGCAACAAAGAAAATCTTGATCTGCACTTGAAGAAGGTAATTTGAAGATAATAATTTTAGCAATAATGATGTTTACAGTTTTTGGATCTTTCCAGACAAAACTGACAATGTCATTAGTATTTCTGCGTAATTCTTTGAGAAATTCTTAATTGTTATTGCATACATGTGAAAGGTCATGTTTCACTTATTAACCCATGCCTATGTGTCGGTTATGAGAGGGAAAATGTCCATCATCTTTATGACTTATACTTGTGAAACCCAGGGTTTAAATTTTAAATATTTTAAAATACTAATTTTGTAGGAACCTCAGATTTATGTTGTCGTTGAAAAATATCTTTATAATATACATTGAAGATGTATGCTTCGTGGTGTTCTATGCAAGAAATTAGTCATTACTTTATCTGAAACATTAAAAACATCACGCATTACATTGGTATTACAACAACGGAAAACGTTAGTAACATGGCAAAATTTTTTCTTACCTGCACTCTCGATTCAGGAAGACTTATTTTTCGTGCTACTTCCTCCCTCATGAAAATATCTGGATAGTGAGTCTTTGAAAACAAGTCTTCCAATATTTCAAGTTGAGATTTTGTAAATGTGGTTCGTTCCCTTCTCTGTTTCCTTGGAAATCCTAAAAAAAAAATAATTATAAAAAAGAAAGTTAGAAATGTATTGATTTTCAAAAGTTACCAAGCACATAATTTGTTGTTTTGCTCTAAAAATCTTGCCAATCGCCTGATAATATTTTGACCTGGTTGCAAACTTTTTATTATTTTAAATAGACTGTCGAAAATTGAGTACGACATATTAATCAATAATCAAAGTACGCTCTTCAAAGTTTGGACCTTGTCACTTGAGTCCAGTTTTATGAACTGAGCAAAATAGACAGTGTTTCTTGAAGGTATATTGAGAATTAGAGGAGCTCTGTCTCCTAGTTAGTATAAGGTTAGAACGCTATATTTTGTATACCGACATTGGGTTGCACGGTCACCGCTTTGTTGTGGTTGTAATAGTGAATTTTGAAGATTTTTTTTGTGAAGTCGTAACTGAAGTCTTCTGTTAGATAGAAGGATGAGACAAGAAATGTAGAAATGTCTGGTGTGAGAAGACTTGTACGAGATGTGAAAGTATCAAGTAAAGAAAAAAACTAAATAGGGTTACTGAAAACAGATGCCTACGAGAATAAACAAATGAATTGACCTGAAGTAAATGTGGTGAAGAGCAGACTAATCCGGTTTATCCCAGTTGGGCATATGTTAGAATTATAGCTGCTTGAAAGTTGTCAAAGTCGTGCTTTTTTGGCTTAGAAATATTTTGGTTGATAGATGATTTTGGTACTCAAGGCACTTACTAGTTTCTAGAAGTAGAGATTGTAGATGTGTGACAGTTTCAAGAAAATGTCCAACGATATGATAATGACAAAAGCAGACGACAAAATGGCGGTTTATTGTAGAAAATAGCGGAAAATAAATTTGCAGTAACTTTGCGTTTGATTAAAGGTATCATGTGTCAAAAGTACCATACTATGCTTAATACGGCATAAAAAGTTTCTATTTTTAAAAACTTACAATTCAACCACGTTTTGAGTTGTCGTCTGCTTTAGTTAGCAAATTTTAAACTGTGATTGGATCGGCTAGAATGGCTGGAGACCTAATTACAAGTTCTTCGGAATTGGACTGGTACATTTTAAATGTCCTGGAACAAACAAGTCGTTGGCCTTCTAGTTGGTTAATTTTTACCTCTTCCGGCCTCGCTGTTTATAAAATTAGCAATGCCAGCACGATAATATCAGTAATTTAATTATACAAGGATAATACAACAGTGATCAGAATCCTCTTACCTTCTTAAAAGATAGAGACATGGTCTGTCTATCACATAGGTTTATAAGAATTCATGGTCTTCCATTAATTGACTTATTTCCTACAACAAAGGTTTCCTTTTTTTTCTTTCTGCATTTATGTATTAATCTTGTTTAATGAAAGACCCCAGTGTCAAAATAACAGGTTCAGGAAATTGATTCTAGCAAATATGCAGTGTTTAATTAAGATACTATTTTAGTAATATGATCAACACAGATACCTTTGGATTTAACAGGTGGCAAGATGTAGAAAATACACTTAACTCTGTGCGATATAAGTGAACATTAAAGTTATTATTACTAACGATTTTTCTTTTTATAAATGGGTATTTATAAACAGGATTAACTACTACAACACTTTATTCTATGGCAAATGTGTTGCTGTATCATTGTCATGTTGGAAGCAGATTTATATGGTATCCTTCATGCAAAAAGATTATTGTTCGTAGACATGCTTATACAATTATAGCGAACAAATTCAATTGTGAAGCACCTATGCGCATTCTACGTAAGAGCCATTTTCTACATTGGTTCAAAGCCAAAACATTATCTAGTAGCTCGTACGATACTTTGAAATTGCATTTGACAGGAGGAACTTTCCTAATTCATTTTAAACTAAAATAATGCTATATTACCACAAACATGGATCCAGTGAGTAGCATCACAGATCTTGCTGGTATGAGCAACTATTTATGTGTGCGGAACAATGAATTTGAAGTGCTTTTAAAAGAAATCTTGTCCACTGTTTTTAAACCATTTCATTGTGTTCTGAAAAAAACGTTTGGCAGCCAGATATGTATGCCTCTTTCTGTATCTATTTTCTTGTAAGCACATACTTATTAAGCTACAAAGAGGCTGAATGCGTGAATGTATGACGGCTGTAGTGATTTTTTTAATAATGTTGTGCTGATAAAAGATGTCATAGATTACTGTCTGAAGAGAATAATTAATTTATAGTACATAATTAAGGGCACGTAAACTTTCTATATTTGTATAAGAATTTCAAGGTCGAGGAACAGTTTCAGAAAGAAAAGTTATATGAGAGAAAAGAATAAAATTATCCGCAACAACAGAGTATTCAGGGGAGTTTCTGTTTTTTATTATTTTTTGTCTATAAAGAAATCATGTTTTGCAAAAGGATACATTTTCTTTATACCTATTGTCATTGTCATTTTATTTTTAGATGCCCACTAAAAATGTTCAGACTCATTTTTGATAATGTCTCTTAATGCACTTGGTATGACCTACCACAGTAATAAAATGCAAAGTAAAAGAAGATAACCGATCAATTTAGTTAAACTTGGTTTTGGCATACTTACCACAGTTTGGAACCATTGGGTAATGTAGGTTGACACTTGGATGATAAGGCAGACCTAAGCAAGACTGTGGTAAGGTGGAGTAAGCTCCCATTCCATTATAAGGCCAAGTCATAACTATTTGTTATTAGAAAACTCCGTCTAAATATTTCCAGAGAAACTTCAATTCCCTAAAACATAAATAAGACACGAAATGTACAAAAAAAAACACTTTATGAAATGGCTCATACATTTTGTCATACAAGATACTGGAAGAAGTAAGCCTTGACGCACACCTTTCTAGGAACAGGAAAATCATAAATATTACACTATAATAACCGACTTTTTGGTATGGCACTTATTAACCGAGCCTAAAACTCTATATGTCCAAGGAAGGAAAGGCACGAAAATACAAGAGTTTAATAGACTGAATTAACACCAAGAACGTTTAGGCAGAAATCAAGGCATTCACTCTCATGGCAAAGTTTGTGATTACTACTTTAAAAGATTATGTATTACAAAAAAGGTTAAGATTTTAAGATAATAAATATTACCAAATCACTTATGTGTCTGGATGTTAGCTGAAGATTTTTACAAATAAACCATTTACAAGTTGAAGCGAACAATATCAGCTAAGCATAAACTAGTAGTTAGTTAAGTGTTTTCTGACAGACATATTTTCGTATTGCATTTAAACATTATCACGTTGAATGCTATATTCCACGAACATTTTCTATTACAAAGCATTATGTTTGTATTAGCAAAAGCAATAAACAAACAGAAAACTGCAGACTGAGCTGCAGACTTTCACCGATGAACTATTTACAAGTTGAAGGGAACATTAATAGCCACGCATAAACTTGTACATAGCGTTTTCTCGCTGAAGTGTTTTCGTAGTAAAAGGACACTTTATCGCATTGCATGCTATACGCCATGAATATTTTGGACATTCCTTATTCTAATATGTATCATGTCTGCATTAACCAAAATCAATAAGCAAACAAGCTACTTTACAGTTCATTAAACAGATTTAACTTGATAAGCCATTGCAACATTTGATTTTTCCTGGACAAGCGTTACAGACCTAGTTATTATCATACGTAGTAGCAACAAGAAGATGCAATAGAAATTTCCACTGGGTTAATTTTTTTTTCTAATGCACATGCACGTAACACTCAAATGTCCCCTCGGGCATCCCAATGTACATAGTTATGGTTTCTGTTTTTCTGAAAAATAGTTGGTATATGGGGAAGATGAAGGGCAAATGCACTCAAGTAATAACTCAGATTCAATACAGCCTGATCAACAAAGAAACAAAAAGGTATATCGTTGCAGCTGAGATATACTTCTGCAAATGATGCAAATCTCATAAGTTGACCACTTGACCTGCATGATGCATGACATACATCACACCAATAACATAACAAACAATGTAAAGAAGAAAGCAACAAAGAGAACCGGTTGGTTGGCAGTAAGAAATTGCTGAAGGTGATAGCTCGATGTTATTATAAAAAGATGAAAATGGATAAGTTACCAGTTTTTAGAACCACGTTTGCCTTCACTAGTCTTCTGGCAATATTGTCAAGGAGACCCAAGTAGCGGAAGCAAACGGAAGAGCTATGTGCAAAATCTACTTCAATACAGTGGAATGGCCAATGTAGACGAACTAAAAACTTGCATGGTTGACAGAAACAACTGGCGTGATCATGTACAAACATTGAAGCGACAGGAGGTGGATGTCATTTTCATTGCATCAACGACATTAATGGGTATGATTTTTAATGTGTACACGATTTTGAACAAACTTTTTTCTTGTAACCAATCTTTCCCCAAACTACCACATTTCGATGCTAAAGTTTCTCGCACGGAAATCCAAAAGCAGCTTTTGGTGAGAGATATCATTCTCATCGCCAGAGTTATTACCATTATCATAAACATTCTCGTCCTAAGCAGCAGCAGTATTGTTATTTTTATTAGTAGTAGTAGTAGTAGTAGTAATTTTCTTTTATTCAAAATTATATCTTGTGCAATAAGAAAAACTTTTTTTCTTTTTTGTAAGAGAAATAATGATTGGCCACATCCCGAACTTCTTGGATGGTAGTTGTAAAGGAAAACGTACGTCATTCATTTAATCGTTATGCCTGTAAAGTGAGTAATGGTTGTATCTACACGTAACCTTTATTTTGTCCTTTAAAAGATCATGCACACCTTTCTATTAATAAGTTAACGGACTAAAACAGGTATGGCTACTTCCTCTCGTATTTCAAGGGAATTTGAACAATTTCTGGGTGATCTCCCTTAGCTTGTATTTTAAGGTGTGCATTGGCAGAGAAAATATCTAAGCATTCGAGTCATCATGCTTGATTTTGACAAAGTTTTAGTTACGTCAGGCAAACTGCTGTAAAACTATGTTAATTTAACCTAGCTTAAAGGAAGACAAAAAAAGACACAATTGGGAATTAAGTGTGATAATGCAAACGAGGTTACTTGTTATTTTATCATTCATTTTACCTCGTTGTGAGATAAAGTGTAAGACATCTCAAAAACTTCAAGAAGAGGTTTTAAGACCAATACAAAGAAAATTGGACATAGTGTTTTATCATAGAGCGGGTAAATAATTGCTAAAGAATGAGTGGCTTATCAAAGAACAGTTGTTTATTATAAATTTGACTAATTCAAGGCTACGAAGACACAGTCTGATGGTATTTCTTAAAACAGCAAACACTCTCTGATATGCAGGAAACAAAATGCATATAACATACGACTTGATCAGGATGTAAAACTATGAGTTGTTGACATTTTATTGAAATCTCATTGAGTTGTAGTGTTGCATGATTGCTCTAAACAACAACGGCCCAAAAAGTTTTTAAGGCAAGAAATGCAACTTGTAGTTAAGATTTTACATTTTACATTTCCATATATTACAACTGTAGACATTTAACTTTTTTGTAGTCTTTTACACATTTCAGCTACAAGTGTATACAAGTAAGCGCCTTTAAATTTTTTGAAGAAAGTGTTGTATTGAAACATTCCCCCAAATTACTCTCAACAACATTTTACAAAATGTTTTCCATTCTGTGAGTAAACGCACAAATAATGTTTTATGAGCTGTAATTTAGAGTTACAGGTATCAAGATAACTTATAAGCTATGGAGCATTAGCATAATGGTGTTTGTTGTTTATTACAGAATTCTGATTAATTTAAAGGTTTTCTTATGTAACATTCTACAAGTTTACAATGCGGAGATATTAAGAATTGAGCAATATTGGTAAATGATTTTGTTTGCACTTACTTATATTGCTTATTAATATTTGCAAAATGGTGTAAATAGTGCATCTTTTTTCCAACAATGTTTACATCAAAACATTACAGAGAATCATATTTGATGTCAAATTAAGGTAATAAATATACATGATATTTCAATATAAACAATGACAATAGCAACAATAAGAACGGAGTAATGATAACGCTGATACTTCTAACAATTGCTATGGAAATAATATTAATAATAATAGTAATAATAATAATAATAATAATAATAACATTGGCAAGCGTAGAGCAAACAAATTCATAAGTTGAGCTTTCAGAAGAACAAGCAAATGATATCATTCTAAAAAGAAAGTAAAAGATAATATTTGGGGACAGGAGATAAAAATTGGCTGACAAACTGCATTCGTCATAAAGTACCTTAGCAAACTGTCTATTTCTGAAACGCTTTACAAAGTTTCATGGGAATTTGGAACAGGTTGACAGCCATAGATTATAATATCTTTCAGATGTTTGACAAAATTTATACCCGATTATCTCCCCGTCGATCTACTTCGGCACAAAGAGAACCTTCGTAAGAAATTAACTTATTTCGGGTGTTTCGTAGCTAAGTCCATGCTTACCTAAATGTATGTCAGCTCTATATATGCGATTGAAGCTAAATCAGAAAGCGGACATCTCTTATCCATCAAAGTAGAAAGGGAGCAGTACTTACCACACTTTCAAAGAAGGAGATAACGAGAACAAGTGTTCTTTGCTTGCAACACACTAGAAGATGACTTCGATTGTTGTTATGATTTGTTGAAGTACTCATGCGCCTGCGCTGGAAGAAACGATACTCTTCCTTTCTACCGACGCTTGTTATCGAACGTTGAAGAAACCGACATGTCTGTTGTTATTTGGATGCAAATATTGAAGGACGATTTTCATCACAGTAATTGAAATAATCGCTCAGAACTATTTGAAGTGAAAGGCTTAATCCGTAAACGCACAACGTAAAGACCTCGTCGACTTTCAAAAGATACAATGAGCTTGTCTACCCATCAATTGCTATATTTCCGTGATGTCGAAAATCTAATTTGAACCAAACCCAAAGAACAGGGATAAACTGCATTCCTTTATAAGTACTGCCTCCTATGACAATATGGACTTCTAAATCTCCAACAACTTCAAGTCGGTAACGCTATTGTTCGTCAGTAAATCTCGAAAGATGACGACCCTATTTCTAAGACTTGTCAAATTTGGCGCCATATTATATATAACTAGGCTAAACCCTCGTTTGCTATTTAATACTTGGGCGGTGGCAGTGAATACTGTATTTATCAAAACCAAGGATGATTTTTCAATTAATTCCACTGAGTCGACTTTACCTCCTATTAAAACGTTGCAGCTTGTCTTAATTGGAAAAGAATCACAATTTTCACGGAGAAGTTTTTTGTCAGATTCCCTTTATAGGGAGTTTATAAAACCAGTACCCGTGTCTAAAACTCTTTAAAGTTGAAACAATGTAGTACGGTTTGGGTTAGAAGATACAGAAGATATCTATGTTACATCTTCTAATGGAGATCGACTAGTTGAAGAATTGACTTCGTCTTTGCAGTTTATCTTGACTAAATTTAAACTTCTTTTTAGAGTGAACTGGGAGTGTACGTGAGACAAAGTGGTTAGTCAGCAAAAGGGATAAGACTAGACACTTATTTTCTTTGCTGTGAAGAAAATAGACCTGCAGACTGTCTGAGGTTTGTTTACTTACACAAAATGTTGTCATTGTGATGTAACTTAGTGCCACTCATGAACATCCCTTCAGCAACGACAACGTAATCTTACCAGAAGTAGCTAGCCTATGTTGAACTTTTCTTTATATAGTTGGTTCAGAACTAGTTATTCTAAGGGATTCTTAAAGTTCGTTTGTGACTAAATGAAAACATATAAAAGTTCAAAATGTGCATTTTTGAGCAAGGACGTTAAGGAGAATAAATAGAAACACTAAAATCTTACCCTGCAGTAGAATGCAATCGATGCTTGTAGCTCAGATAATATCAAAACTTAAAAACGATCAGTTAATGACTTTAAGCTTGCATAGATGCAGATGCTGAAGCTTACAACTGCAGTAGATACTTTAAATTTATGGTATTTATGGCTGCAGCATGCCATTGCATTCTTAGTAAACAAGACTAGGTTTTTTTTACCCTGTATACATATTTCTGCAAATTTTAGACAACCAATCCTATGCAGAGGTATTTGCAATTAATACATATTCTGTCATATAGGCTCTATGTCTCCGAATTAAATATAGGATTACGACTTGTTTTTTAAAACATAAAAAGCTGAGTAAAGTTTAAACGGTATGCACATTAAATATCTCCAGTGAGAACTCTAGAGATGTCAACAAGCAGAAAGTTCCCCAGTTTCAAATTAGCTGCTTTATTAAGGAGAAGATCAGAGACATAGTTTTGTCACATAAGTATGCTTGAAATTGCTTTATTTATTCAACTCCATGTCTATATGATGCGTCATTTGAGACAATCTATGAGTATCACATCGAAGGACAAGAGCACGAACATCGAAATTCCTACCAGAGCTTGACTACCTTCAATGTGAGACTACTTAGATGGCTAGGACACGTTCACGAAATGGTACCAGGTAAACTCATCACTCCAAAGTGGCACCAGAAGACGGGGTCAAACAAAATTGAGGTTTAAAGATGTCTTGAGGGGAAATATGAAGCAAAGAAACATCAACAAGCAACACTTGGCAGCTAAGTGTAACGGACAGAAATTCGTAGAAGAGAGAAGTCTAGATAATATAAGCTTAATATAT
>JAAAKM020004684.1:0-11542 GCA_010016025.2 Alatinidae sp. Z8VKAUB7J3 | reverse complement strand
AAAAGTTGCAAATTTGATCAATATAGCCACTTCTCGATTTTTAATTCAAATTCAAATTTTATATTAGCTAGGGGAGGGATTTCTCAAAGGGGTTCAAGAACCCTCCTCTGGGTTCTACTGAGATTTTAAAGGGGGGATTTGAGACAGGGGAAAACTGGAGGGTTCAGAATATACTAAGGAGGTAAATAAGACTTTTTAGTTAAGTGCTTTCCTGTTGTCAAATTTCCTAATAAATTAATTAAGTTCACATTTCCATTGGTCTTTAGCATCGAAATACCAAAACAGAAACAACAACCCAAACGAACTTGTTTCCTCTGTTTTTCCAACTTTTTCCTTTTACACCTTGTAACCAATATAAGATTTATTGTGTATTTTCCACGAGTTGCTAATCCCTTATTGTACTCCTTTGCATGGAGTGGGGTACTTTAAAAGTTTGGTTGCGCAAGGGGGGTAATATACCATCTAGATTCCATCTATCCTGCGTGCAGACTATCCCAACTACGTCAGTAGTTTCTGTCTGCATGCAGGCTAGACTCCATCCCACTGTTCGGAATCTTGGTGTGACCACAAGTCAGTCACTGTGCCTAAAATTACTAACGCAGGCAGGTGCGGTCAGTGCACGCGTAATGTGAGCCATCAGAAAATCTCTTCCTTTCTTGAAGCTTCGTGAAAAGGGTGATTTTACAAATACCATCGGCTTGGCACTTCTCCAAAATGTTTCCTAAAAGTTCCTGTAAGAAAATATAACGACTAATACATAACCGAAGGTTACACATGGGAAAGATGGAAAACTGGAAAATTCGGTGGGACAATATTAAGATTTTTAGAAACGTTCACTTATAGGGTGCTGTAGGCATTAATGAGTTAAGACAAAACAACAATACGAGTGGCACTTGTGTTAAATCCTAGGTCCGTAATTTAAAAGCGAAGTATGATCTCAACCTTCTATAAAGCTTACCTTATCAACATTCGATCAACATTCCAGGAAAAAATAATCCGATTCAGATCTTCTTCTTCTTCTCAAATTCCGTTGTTAATCCACATTTTCCAGAATTCATTTTAAATGAACATTACTTTAAAAATGCACCTTACACGCACTGTCGTGCATAAAGAACTTGGTTTTAAATCTAATGGACGCACAGGACAAGAATTTGCAAGTTCGATTCTTGGTGCCTGAGTTATATTGCGAACATTTCTGCGAACATTCTGCGAAGAAGTTGTTTTGAGGAGACCTGCCCAGGTTATTCAATCACAAATCCTGTTCTGGGTTATATTTGCGATAAAATATTTCCTCTCTTCTACATTTTTTAGAATAACTTTTACCTTTATCAGGTTTTTTTAACTGCTGTTATTTTGTGAGTTATCAGCTTCTGCATTGTAGACATTATGGCTCTACCGTATAGCCACTAGCATGGTCTTATATATGGAGATGGTGACTGTTATTTTGTGTTTCGTAGATTTCTGTTTATTTAAATACTTTATAATCAACAAATTATAACCCCATAATTAGTAAATATTTTATCGGTTTCGTTTTATCACAAATTTTGAAGTCCCAAAATGGTGGACTCCACAAATATGAACTATCAGTCCACATTGTGCTGTGAATAATATAAACTTTCTTTGATCTCAGTAATTTACAGGACTCTACTCGCATACATAATTTAATCGCTTCATGTTCCTATGGCAACATATTTCTGATACGTTTATTTGACCATTTAGATCTTTTCTTTTTGTTAACATTTACAACTAGTGCTGTGTGGGTTGTAGGTTACTACTTCATAGGGGCAAGTAAAAAATTAAGGCCTTGTGAAACCTATGGCGTTTAATTCTATTCTTACAGATTGCGCTTACCTTACATTTCTGCCTAGCAGCTTGCAAGGGATGATTTCAATCATAAATGTTACAACTGCAACCCAGTTTTGTCCTTACATATAGTATATACTTGTAGTCAGACCTGATAAAATGATTTGATTATTCAAATCCGTTCTTTATAAGGTTGAAAATTATACTCTCGCTGACCATTTATTAGGTACAGTATCGCTTCGCACCATTAGGAATGTGAAGCCTCTTTCCTTCTCAATCTATCTATTTTGAAAAACTATATTATGCACATGACTCTGCACGTCTATAATATTATGCTGGATATATAAGAACTGGTATTCGCTCAAGATGTACACAGAGCAAAAGGCCATGCAGAGTACCTTGAGCACGTCCGCAGTGCAGGAAGTCGCAGTGGACTGAAGCTCATCGCTACGAAAAGTAAGTGGATGACCATCGGAGAGATTGGTATCACCTTCCTCTTCACAGGGCAATTAATACAGCGAGTCAGTTAGTTTCAGCGCCTCGATTCCACCACAAAAGTAACAACAACTATAGGAAGAACATCAGAGTGAGGATTGAGATTGCCTAGAGAAGATCAAAGGAATTGAAAAATATCTGGAAGAACAGAGGGAAATGAAAGAACAGGAGACTGCAATTGGGGTAAGCTCTGGCGCCGTCCGTTCTTACCTATATTACAGAATCATGGACGCTTTAGATTGCAGAAACAAGAAGAATCCGATCGGCGGGTGCATGAATATGCAGATGGGAGAAACGCACAAACACCAGTGTCAGGAGCAACCGTAAATTTCAGCTAAAATAAAACTGCGCTAGAAGGACAAGAAAAAAGCTCTGTTCCTTCGTACATAGATGCAGGGCCCGAGATCCGATTTGTTATGTCTTCGTTTGACAACATCCTTGAAACTATCAGAGATTAAAGATACCTTATGCAGTACATCAGTTTTAGTCGATTTTAACACAGCAATACGCTTGAGTAAAAAAACAAGAAAAATGGAGGTTCACAAACATACTGTCAATTGGGAGACGATAAATGGCCTCCATCTCATATATGCCGCAGAAAGAAGAACTAGTATAAACGTTTTTTATGATACGAATTGCGAGCGTTTGCAAATATGAAAAAATAGGATCAACACCTAGTACCTATGTTCCTACCTAGATCAAGTATGCCATACTCAATAAACCATTGTAATCAATGGTGGACACTTGAGAGTAACGGGGGGGCGGGGGGCGGCCGTATCCCGATAATTTCCCTTTAACTATAAAAGAAAATTTAGTTCAGGCAAATATGATAATATACCAACCAATTTCACAACAGTATGTTTGCCTTGATCTTAATCCCTACCTTTTGGCAAGAGGTTCAACAAAACCCTACATTTTCATCAAAGATGTTTACCTGTTACCACAATCCTGAAACTAGAGATCATGCTGTGGTAAAGACAAATATATTGTACACGCTTTCCAGAATCGCAGATGGTAAAAACATGTTCTTGTAACACCTCTTTTATTAATGACACTTAAATCGTAAATCACAGTTTCATTATACGATTACATTGGGTAGGTGTTAATTAATTTCACATTGTCTTAACGACATCAAAATACACAAAGTGCCGTTTGCACATCATTTCAGTCGTTAAAATTATTTTCCGAACAAGTTCCTAAGTGGAAAAGCGCTTAGGCAATTTAGTTTTCATAGGTAATTTTATCTAAATATTCGTTACACTGAAAGCGAAAAGAATCAGTAAAAGATCACTGAAAACTGATGGTCTTTATATTTTTTCTTTTGTTGATATCGTTTAGCAACGTTTGACATGTTTTTGTTGTCACATTTAACACGCACACACATATATATGTTTGAGAACATGTGAGACATCACTGTAAAAGAGGGTGAGATCTTGCTGAAAACGCTTTTTTCAGGCAGGTGTAAGGTCTTTAATCGTTATTAGTAGAAAGTAGAAACCCTAGGCTTTTAGCGATTTTAGCTATATATTTTAAGCACGCAACCTTAAGAGCTACGGAACTACACAAACATTTGACCAAAATATTGGGTTTTATCCTGTAATGAATTCCTGATGAAATTGTATGTCCAAAGGTCCGTGAAAAGCGTCTTAAAATTGTTTCCTGTTAGTTATATTCAGCATTATTTCTTCCGGCTGATTCGTAGCTCTGCCACCGAAGATTCTACGAGGTTAGGAGCACTGCGGTAATCTTGCCCATGGAGATGCGATTTCAGAAGTTTAAGTTAACCAAGGAAATCAAAGACGAGGTATATTTTTCATACAACAGCCGTTAAAGTCTAAAAAGTGGCAAAATGCTCATCTTGACTTGAATTGGACTGTGTGCTTCGGAGAAATAATAGTTTTTGTGATTGTATTATTATCTTATAAGCGACGTTCACCGTGACCTGCACTGCTGTTTCCGATCCGTCAAATATTACGTCTCCCTCCTAACATTTAGTAGCCTGGGATATAAAGTAACCAGGACCCTTACAAAAAATAACACTCGTGCAGTGGTTGTTATACACTAACCACAGTCTATAGGTTAGTAACAACGACTAGTGTCTAATTTGTATCGATCGTTTGACCTTTTACAAATAATTAGCATAAAGTACATGTTTTGTGAATAATATAATTAACTCTTCCTCATCCGGAAAATTTTAGTAATGATGTTGTAGTCTAAAGCACTCAAATGAAGATCGCAAGACTTTGCTGCATTCATAATTTCATAGGTATTGTGTTGCAATAAAAATGCAGACTATTCAAACCTTGAGTTTGTACAGAATCCACAATGCACCCTACAGGGTCAATTACACTGATGTATTGTGCAAAGCAACCGATGTAACATGCCGCCAAGGAAACCCTGGAAACGATCACTTCTGCGGAACCTATACCCTGTTTACTCCGTTAGGATAAAAATAGATGCCCTCTGGAAATGATACGGATTGACCTTGCGTTTACATGGGACCTGTTGGATCTCAACTCGTTTGTTTGGATATCCTATCTAGACTAGTTTTGGGCCTCTTATGAAAATGGACAGGATTTGATCTGTTTCCAATCTCGCGTAAATACCTTGGGTTAGATCTTAATTTGTGAAGATCAAAAATGCGGCAAAGAAGACTACTACTAGAAGGCAAATTCTACATGATACCCGTTCATGTTTTATTTCGGTCTGATAATGATAAGTCAGGATCACCACTTGTAGGTATTTCAACGTTTCACTTTACTGGAGCTTGTAGTATAATATAGCAAACGGTTGCTTTGGCTAATTCAAATCACATGCAGAGTTCTGAATCGAAATAAATCCGATCCCGTATAAACACCCAAGAAAGGAAATCGGATGTATTAGGATCCGAACCATCATTGGTCCGTATGCTTATGAACAGGATCTTTAAAACGTCTTGACTCCTTGGTCCATGTCATATGATAAAAACAACAAACAAATGGTTGTAAATGGTCTACTGCGAAAATTCTTCCTTGCAGACGAAGACACCGAGGATCATGAACATGTTAAAATTGATTCATTTTCGATAATTGTATCTGAACAGTTAGCAGTTTGCGTATTGTGATTCTTATTATTGAAGTTTCTATGTTGTATCATGCAGTTTACAAGATTGGACAAACATGATAATGAGTTCACGAAATAACTATGGCAACAGATACTTAACCTACGACATGTTCCTTTTTATATCATTCATGTTGACACTTCGAACACATGTTCAACTTTGAATAGCACGTTAAACAATTCGTGGTATACTTGACTCTAGTTGAGAGTTAAAGTTCAACTTCAGTTCACACGCAATTTATACAAATGTAAAAGCCAAAGTTTCATTTAAAAAGAGATCCAACAATATCGAAACTGACATTTAAGGGGTAAAAATGTAAATAGATCAATGATGACAGCTATTCATTAATCTTTTATATATTTTATTAACTGAACATAAATCATTTCTAGTTTCAATTTCCTGTGCAAGGAGTCGTTGTGGTCGTTTTAATCGATTTGAGAGGGGTGTTGTCAATAGGTGATCATCGTGCTATTGCAGCCAGATATTGAAAGGTAGGCATTGGAATAGTCTAAAATATGTCTTTCTGTGCTACCAAGTGGCATATGTAACTATAGGATACGTTCCTTTAAACATGGCAACACGGACTCAAATTAGAATGAACCCTTTTCCCAGACGAGCATCGTTTTACCTACTACATAGCCCTTTTCTGGCCGTAACAACTACGGTTAAATCACATGCTTCAGTCGCACAATATCAAGCTCTTTTTTTCTCATTCGTAAATGCATATAAATTCCTTTATGATTTAGCGCAAGCACCCTTTATGCGATCTAGAGGAGAACATATTCCCTTTTCCTATACCTAACATTCCCTCCTTTTTCAGACAGTTAAAAATATTGCCCCCTTAGTGTATCTGCCAGAGTCCTCCTTTCTTATGCAGATGTAGATCTACTTTCTCTGTGCATAATCTGCTCCTCATTCTACCATTCCTTACCTCTTTTGACTACACTCCTTCCTATCTAGTGACTTTCTTTGTGTACCTACATGTGCAATACTGTCCCTTATAAGAAGACTTAAAACAGAAACTTAAAATGGGGCATAAAAATTATGGTTTTTGTGAATTTTTACGTGAACGTTTCAGCCTATTTTCAAAATGTTACCGAGTACCCCTTTTAACTTTTGGCAAACGTATAATCCAAATACACAAACATGGATTGCAAAACAAGTCTTAACCTGTGTCAAGCAAATAAAACGTGCTAGATATATCTTATAGCCAACTGAGAAAGAAGATGATAACCTGCCGTTTTGAAACCCGTTCTTCTACAAGATGTTTCTCGATTCTTCACACAGACTTTATAAACCATATTTTTCTGAATGACAACTTTCAATACAGACAGCTCTTTCAATGAAGTACATTACCTTTAAATTTTTGCAGGGATGCAAAGGTCATAAAAAGTAGTTTAACCCTATTGACTGTGCTGTACACTACCTATTCGCCTACTGTAAATTGTACAACTGACCTGTCAAAGTTACGTTATAAAAGTGCTCCTTTAAAAAGGTGTTTGCTATGGCGTAGCATATGACACTTGGACTATAGATAGAATCATTCTTGGTGTGAAGTACAAATGTTTCGCTTGCTTTACTTCTCGCAGCCCCCCGGTGTTTCAATTTACAAGGATTTGCCATTCGTCCAAACTGGCCAAACAAGACTTGCCTTGCTTTTGTAGCTAAGCATCTCGTCGTATCGATAAACCTTTATTCCGTTTTCTTTGTAGGTATGGACGGAGAGCGGTTATCTTATCGTCACTGATTTATGATCGATTCAAAACTTAGGTTACAGGTAGTTTTTCACGAATTTGAATAGTCTCCTGCGAAAAAGACTAGGCAAAAATAACTTAATATTCAAAAAGAATGGTCGATCTAATTTGCTAAAATCATTTGGCCAATAAGAATTCTGTATTTTTCACCTGCGTTGTAGGTTGTACATTGGAGGACTCGGGGCGACATTACTGCTAGTCTATGCACAATCACGAATCAAAGTAAAATTAAACAGAAATTTGCTTTTCGACTACAAGCTGCAAATCCGGGGCAAGTAGCAAGACTTTATAATCTTTTCTCCAAAACAGCTATCAAGTAATTCTCACAAAAGCCATCACAACTTGATAATTTAATTGCGTTTAGAATATTGCTCTCTATTTTGTAAAAAGCATTACCTGCAGGTATCAATGTTTGTTGTCCAAGCAGAATGTTGCTCGCTTCTAGGTAAAAGCTAGCAAATACGTTTTGTTCATCTCCACAGCAATATCTCACGATCCCGCTGAATGTCATCTAATCCTGTTAAATCTACGCAATTACGATCAACTTGTAGTGTTGCTTGTTCCGGCTTGGAGAGCATTAATAACATCATACTGTAGAGAACGCATGGCTTAGACGGTTCCATGCAAAGACCTCAACACCCCAATTTTAACACTATGACAAGTACAACTAACAAGCTTTGATGTGACGGAAACGACAAATCATTTCATCCCTTCACAATGTAACAATTTACGGAAAACTGCTATTAAAATGTCAAGACTATTGAATATTCAACGCGTAATAGGTCATTTTTGCTATTAGGTATCTCACCTTTCTTGTATTGTTATCTGTCAATTACAACCGACGATAAAGTTTGGAAGAATTGGTTATCTTGCTTCTGCCATGTCCATTTGTCTGTTCAGGTTCCTCTAAGGCATACCGATAATAGCAACAACCAACCAACAACAAAACTTGGCTTCTCAGTAAAACCAGACAACTATGTACATTTCCACAAAGTAATGAAATCTGGTATTTAAAAAGAGAGCAATGTGTGTTGTCCTAATTGTACAACCGAAGAAACTGCTTTTCGTTTCAAAACAACACTTGATCGTCAGGACATTTTTCAGTTGTCATTGTCTGTTGCTGGATGTCAGGTGTTTTCTCCTTGTCTTTAGCCAGCTTTATCAGAACGAAAAAGCTGCTAGTTTACCGGTTGATATTTGCAAAGACGAGTATTCAGGGGGTAACAAGTAGTACAGAAGGTGAAAAGCACCAGACTATCTTCAGCAACGGTCATTGGCCTTTTATCCATAATTGTCATCAACATTGTACGTTTTCTCTCTGAAAAAGTAATTGGGCAGTGCAGACAAAACAGGCACCAATTGATATTTTGTGTTTACACCATAGTGCAAGGACACATACGAAATCTCTTGTAAAGGTTCAAAGACGGTATCCTTCTTGTCGATGCTCAAACTATCAACTCTGCAAATTTCATTTCCTGCCTTATTGTATTATTAAACGACCCCTTCGTATAAACACTAAGAAATCTTATATTAGATTAAGGCATTCTGTAAATAATTAATCTTTACTAACACTTTAACACTGAAGAGAAAGCATTCATTATCAGCTTCGTAGCTGGCATGTTTCCTTAGCAAATGTAAAACCGTAAGTAGGTCTCTCCTGTGCTACACCGACCTTTCTCCTTTAACCTTCTTGCATCCTCTTTACTAAAATGACCAAGAAACCAAACTTTATGACACTCTTTAATAAACAGCAACGCCCTGCAAATCATTCGCATATAGATCATTTTTGAAAACATAAAGCATTAACATGAACTTATATCAACCAAACTTTTCGATGTATTTATCACATCATCCTCAGGACCTTTAAGGTAATAATGTTATATAAGGACCGGGTGGCCTCGGTGAAATAGCTAAATAATGACAATACAACGAAGAAAGAAATAAGCCTCAAAGGTAAAATTATAACAGTTAGAGGGCCAGAGAGACAATTGTGTTATTCAAAGCGGCCAGTGTTTAGTAAAAAGACTTGCTCTGGTAACGAGAGTAGAATTGAAAGAGGCCGATAGTAAGGACGCAAGCTAAAATATAGCAAAAAGAATGAGAATTCTGAACAGGCTGAGAATGTTAGTAAATTGTTTGGATGAGAGAAGATTCCCAGTAATGACCGAGCCCCTAAATGATATCCGTCTTGGGTGTTTGTGAGAAATCTGACCAAACTACTGCAACAGGATCACAATAAACTTTAAATTTAAGGATAAGTTGCGATTTATTTTGACCTACGACAGTTTATAAACGTCAACTTTTATGTACAACGTACATGTGACGTCAGGTCCATACTCATACAAAACGGTCCAATGACGTCATATCAACCTTTATATGTAACGGACCAGTGACGTCAATTACTGAACTGTATAAAAGAAAACCTCACCTTGCCTAAATAATGTTTCGGGCTCATAATTTACAGATTCCACGGACATTGTGACGTTTTTCAGTAAGTGATTTTAAAAAGGACAATAAAGAGCAGGCTTTTATCGTGAACATCACTGGTAAGAGGCGGTGATTCGGTTCAGTAGCCCCAAGTAAAAATTGAAAATGAGGTTAAACTCTATAACAAATTTTCTTGTTAATTTCAATTTCATGCTGTTTTCCTTTAATTATTTATCGGAAAAGATACTACAAAATTTTGTAGCTAATGTTTAATAACGGAATCATTAGTGAAATGCCATTGACCAGTTTCGTGACAATGACAATGAAATCGAACGCCTAAGGCAACAGAGATTTGGTCGTCAACTTGAACTCTCAGACGCCAACATTTTAAACTTGTCGAGCTATGGACTTTCTGATATTGAGAAATATATGTTATCTTATGGCTTTGATTTTTGTGTCCCTAAGGGTGACATTTGCCGTGAAACAGTGTTTGCAGAATTTAACTGTTTGCCCATCTAAGTAATCTATCTTCCAAGTCTGATGAAGACCTTCAGGCTTTGAAGGCGCGGTTGGCTGATTTGGCTCATGCGTATTATGGCACGCCTATAGACAGAAAGAATTTTCACTTCCAGCCTGAACACTTTAGAGCGTTAAAATGCCTTCGGTCAAACAAAGACATCATTATAACTAGGCCTAATAAGGGTAATGTCGTGGCTATCTTAAATAAATCGGACTACTTGAACAAGATGGATACTATTTTGGTGATCAGTCTAAGTTCAAATTGCTTAGAGATGTCAGTTCCCACGATAAAACTAGCAACGTGGAAAGGAAACTGCAATCATGCTTATTAGCGTTGAAGAAAGAAAAGGAATTGACGGCTGGTGTGTATGATAGAATTCGCCCGACTGGTTCGGTGCGACCACGCATGTACGGGTCGCCCAAAACTCATAAAGTCGGTGTGCCTCTCAGACCTATTCTATCAATGGTTGGTTCTGCTCAACATCAACTGGCAAAATAATTGGCTGAAGTGTTGCAAACAGTGTCCGATATGTACTCCGTACATTGTGTGAAGGGTTCGTTTACTTTCAGTAAACTAGTACAAGGCCTGGCTCAGCAGGATGCAGATGCATTTATGTGTTCCTTTGACATCAGCAGTCTCTTTACAAATGTTCCTTTGAATGCGACCATAAACATTTGTGCAGATGCTTTGTATCAACAACCTGACAATTTGAGACCCAAAATGCAGAGAGAGGTTTTTGTTGAACTTATGGATCTCGCTACTCGCTCAATTTTATGCACAAACAGACAGATGGTGTGACCACGGGTTCACCATTGGGGTCTGTGTTGGCCAACATATTTGTTGGTCATTTTGAAGCGAAATTGTTGAGTGAGTTAAATAATGCTACTCTCTGCTACGTCCGGTATGTTGACAATACGTTTTCTTTTGTTTAGAGACAAGAAGGACTGTGATCTTTTCTTTTATCATCTGAATCGGTTACACCCTTCTCTAAAGTTCACTCTCGTAAGTGAAGAAAATGCCGGTTTACCTTTTCTTGATGTACTAGTAGAGAAATCCTCTGAGGGATTTCCCACCAAAGTGTATCGTTAACCGACTTTCACTGGGCAATATGTCCGTTGGGAATCTTTTAGCTCTACCAAATACAAAATTAATCTCATCTACAATCTTGATAATCGAGCTCTTATGATTTGCTCACCACGCTATATAGAACAGGGACAATCAAACCTGAGGGATTTGTTTCGGCGTAATGGATATCCTGATCATATTGTAAACCGTTGCATCAGCAACAAACTTTCAACTTGGGCAGCTGACAAGCCCTATGGACCCAAGAAGTGGCCAGTCTATTTAAGATTACCGTATATAGGGAAAGTGTCTAGCAAGTTCGAGTCCCAGATTAGTAAAGCTGTTGGTCGTTGTTTTGGGAGCAGTCAGACTAGGGTTGTG
>JAAAKM020004680.1:0-11544 GCA_010016025.2 Alatinidae sp. Z8VKAUB7J3 | reverse complement strand
TAAATAAATAAATAAATAAATAAATAAATAAATAAATAAATAAATAAATAAATAAATAAATAAATAAATAAATAATAATAATAGTTAGTTATAAATAAATGATCAGACTTACTTCCATAGTAAATGTTTTCCCTGATCCAGTTTGTCCATAGGCAAATATACAAACGTTGTAACCATCAATGCAGGATGTGACCAGAGCACTGACTTCGGAAAACACCTAAATCAGAAGCGGAGGAAGCGACACAAAATGACCTTGTTGTTGACGGAATCTAATTGATATTGAGAGTATCAGTTATAATAAAAGGGCAAGTAAACAAGAATTTCTAAAGAGTTCGGAACTTAGAGTTCGAAACAGAGTTCGAAACTTAATATATATCAATCTGACCTAGGACCCTGTCATAGACGTTGCGACTGCTGATAGGGTTATCACGTAAGGTAGATCTCCACTTGAAAATACTGGTACGCTAATCAACATGAAACGAATCAGCAATACGACACGTGTTATTAGTGCTTCAATACGTTTTTCAAAATGAATTTTTGGTGCTAATCTCATTTTTTGTGCTGTCGATGAATCAGAACCAGTAAGCAATTGTAATGTACTTAACCAGTCGAATGTCTTGTATACTTCTGCTCGTAACAAGAAGAAATAATGGGAGACTAAAAAAGGAAAAGAATTTTCGGTTTGCACAATATCTGAAGAAAGAAAAGAAAAATGCAAGTTTTATCTGATGATTTGTTACGGTGCGCGTGAAGCTAGGTTTTCTATTACTGTCAACATAGTGCTGAATTTTGTTTATGTTAATGTTTTCGAGGCAAGACTGTTATTTATCGTGTTGTCACAATTATTATCTGCTGAGATACCTGGTAAACCATGTAAACTCTGCCCACGTTAATGGATTTACCGCAGACCTTTATCATTTCCTTGTTGAACGATGTTCAAAAGCTATTTAAATTGCACTTCCTGCTCACCTAGCTTCCAGGTTGCAATGTTGATTTTTGGATCTGATACGCGCACTCCGTCCAAAAGTTGACTTGATGTCAACTTTCTGAATCGATATGGAGAAGCGTAACGTATTACTCGAACTTATCGCTGCTTCCCCTAAGCGCATGCTCCAGAGTAGTATTCGCGTCGATAGGAGTATAATTGTTTAAAATAGAAATCCGCCTTTAAACAGCTATTTTCACCGTTAGAACGTCAGCTGCAATATTAACTGAGTACGTCACAGCTCTTTACTTAAGCCGTTTCATGTTACTTTGAAGAAGGGGGGGAGACGGGGGGATGGGGGACACGTCTTCTTACTTCCTGGAAGAAATGGTTGTAGCGTGGGTGTCACAAGTTGCTCGAAATTGATAAATAAACATAAGAATGAAAACTTATTGACATAATGTCACTCACCTCTGTTTGTGTTGATTCTGGTAAAAATACACGATCGAATTCAAACTGTTTTTCAGCTCCCTTGTTGTTTACAAACAATAAGCCATCATCTTCGGAATCGTACGTAACAACATTTGCTGCCATCGGTCCGCTTCCATCTTCCGATATTTTTGGCCTTACGCGACAAAATACTCTTATGTTTCCCTTTAGCTCGACTAATTCGTTATGGAACTTCTTGCGCAAGGCCATTTCTTTTCGGTAACGTTCCGTTAACATTTTGCTCTTTTCATTGATATCTGCCACTTGTGCAACCAACTATACGAAAGAAAGGTGACATATTGAGTAAAGATTATATTCTTAAAAATGACCAAATGTTTCATAACACATAAACTATTAAACCTACATTCGAGTAACGATATGCAACTCAAGAACTGAGGTCAGAGACTAGTTAGCGACTTTTTCTTGATTGACTAATTGGCAACTTTGCACTGATTGATTTTTTCCTCTTTTTGTTTTAGTTTTGAAAAGATTCTAAGGAAATACATAATGTGTCACCACGGGACTCCAACCCGTAAATTCTCTAGTATGTTTTTAAAACCGATTATTTCAAATTATCTTTTCTGGATGAAAAATTAGTTTTAACATTTAATCCCAATAAACATCGTTTATAATCACTTGTGTAGCTGCAAAATCGTTCCGATTTCTAGGTAATTTTGCTTCACACACACTCCAAACAAGTTACCACTGTTACATTTCGTAACAGGAAGTTGATAATTACAAATCCTTCAAAAATCTCAAATGACGTCATCTTGATCTTTGCTTTCGTGAAATGAGCAACCAACTTAGCAATTCTCAGTACAGATTTAAGCTAGAAATTAAGTAACTTGACAACTAACTTAAGCACTAAGCTTCTTGTGGCTATCATATAATTACAGAGATTTCTTTTCATGTGCTGTGGTAACAAAATATATCTATGAGTAGCGTAGGATCACTCAGGAACGCCAAAATCCACTATTTTACATTCTTGCCAATGTTCCAAATCCCTGACCAAGAATCGTATTTAACATAGCTAGTGGGTATTCTAAATTTCTTCTTCATAAGCTTTTGATCTAGCACCATTTCCTATAGAATTAACTGTAGTATGCGTCACTGCCTTCTCTATTGTACCTCTTCACGCCCACATTTCCAATCCATTTAACACAGAAAACATATCTACGTCAACCCTCACGTGAATAACAGACACTACGAATAATAACACGACAAAGCAACAAACAGGAGAGGCCTAACCGGTATTTCTCACAATAAAAACTTCGTAGTTACAATTTGTTTCACTTAGTTATCCCTCCTTGTTGCAAAATAAACGCGATACGATTCATTACAATACAATTGATTGACAGGGATGTAACTGCTCTCAAGTATTCTTTTGACTATGCAGGAGTATATTTCAGAACTTGCGGAATTTGTCTTTCTAAAGAACCTTAGCTTACAGAGCTCTACCGGGCGCGCTTGATCAGAAAAGTGCTCAGTTTCAATTCTTGCCATGGATGAAGTTCCGATGAGCTTTTTCCAAACATAGCTGGGTATACCAAAGATTCCTTCCTTCCGTTTCGGCCGTAGTAAGACGATTGACACCGTGAGCAGTGTCTGGCAAAAAGCTCGTCAATACAAAATGGGTCTAGCTATTTGCTGGAATCTATGTTCTGAAAAGGGAACTCTTCATACATGTATTGGCATTCTTTTTCTGATGTTGCTTCAAAAAAGTTTTCTAAATGGAGTCGACGCGCAGTTTTAGATATTCACGTTTATTTCATCACAAATATTTTTGACTCCATCGTTATCTCCGAGTATTACGAGTCCTTCGTATTACAAAATTTCGCGAAAATTTTGTTCACAAAGTATTATTCAAATCTGAAAACTATTAAAGAAATGACGAATGCTACAAGATTTTCCTTTTACATTATTTTGAGCTGTATGCGATGTAGATCGGTGAAGGGCTGTTGGCTAGTATAGACTTGGCATAGCAACACATCACGGCAACACAGGTCCAAGGTTCGTGCCCACGTGACGTCATTCGTTACTTAATTACAAATACTTCTATTTTTGTTCTTTAGCTCTTTCAAATAGTATTATTGTACAAACCTTTCTTTAATGTACTTGGCCTAACAGAGCTCACTTTGCAAAGCAACACCTCACGGCAACACAGGTCCAAGGTTCGTGTCCAGGTGACGGCATCCGCTACTTCATTATAAAATGCTCTATTTTTTGTTCTTTACACAGATCCAAGGTTCGTGTCCAGGTGACGGCATCCGCTACTTCATTATAAAGAGTTCTATTTTTGTTCTTTAATCCTTTCAAATAGTATTATTGAATAAACCTTCCTTTAAGATAGTCCCACATTAATAACATTGTAACATAAAATGGAAGCTTCACTATACTTACTGCTTTTGTGGCTTCTCTCATTGCAGGTCCAAAGCTTTTCTTCAGCTCTGTCATTTCTCGCTTTGTGTTTCTTTGCTCTTTCTTCATCATGCGCACTGTAAGCATACTCTGACTCAACAACTGCTGCATTGTTATGATTGTTCCTTTAAAGTGAGAGTATTTCTTTTCTGTTTCGACGATAGCATTGTCAACTTTTTCTTTCATTTCTAATTTCAAAGCCTTAATAATGGCTGAACTTTCTTCCTTTACTTTCTCGTATTCCGACAGCGATTTCTCAAGCTGAAATTTAGTATAGAATAGAAAACGAAATGGTAACTAGCCAGCCTGCTGACAAAATACTTCCAATAGATCCGTCTGCAAGCAGCCTGTATGGTAACCGGTTACTTACAGTTGTGATGTTACCACAAAAGGCAACATTTCGTGCACTTCGTCATCTAGAATGAGGGTTTTACTCTTAAGGTAAATATATATGTGAGTAATCATCCATTTTGACGAAAATGATGATCGTATTGACTAGCACTGAGGTAGATGAGATGGCATGAGAAGTTGCAGCAGTGGTTGTGTAGAAAAGGTAATGATATTTATAACACGTATTATCATGTGACGGCGATAACAGAAACGACAAGAATGATGATTACGATGATGGTGGTGTGGCCAGCGGCGTAGCCAGGGTTTGAAATAAGGTGGGCTATTCGAAATCGGAGGGAAGCAAATACATCAACTGCTTAAGTAAAGCCAATGAATGTTTGAAGCTTGACATGATAATTGGGAAGAGGGGACTGATCTTAAATTTGGAGGGGTAGCCCTCAACGGCCCACCAGTGGCTACGATAATGGCAATTGAAATAAAAATTACTATGTTGATGATGCCAGTGATGACGGCGATGATGATTATGTTGCTGTTTACGATAAAAAGGGAAAAGGGGTTGGAAACGAACACAACTACAACAAAATAATAAATGCTACCAACTGGAAATGAAAACAGCTATGACAGCGTGACTACGCTGATTTCCAGCTTCTCCATGCGGATGCCGTGGTGCTACTAGCGATGCAGTTTAAAATTAGCAACGATAACCCTTTAAGTATTCTACTACGAAGGAGAGTGGCAATTTTCAATTGTTATTGTTGTGACACTTAAATCAAGACTTACCAAAATCCACCCTGTTGGATAAACTGTTCATGCCAACATTCGAAACTCATACGAAAACTATTGTGTCAGTTTCAAATTGAAACACCTGCTTTATAATATTTTCGAAAATATATGTTTTTCATACCTTCTGTTCAATTTCTGCCTTTTTTCTCATCATTTCCTCTGACGATCTCTTTTCACTGGAAAGAGTTTTTTCTGTGTCATATTTTGTACGTTCAAATTCCTCCTTCAGTCGTACTTTCTCAAGTTCATGTCTCTCACTTTCCGACTGCAGCTTATTGATTTCAAGTTTCAGGTTGCTTATCTGCCGGAAAAAGACAAATAGACAAGTCAAACATATGGTATCTGCTAGTGGAAACGTGGTGTAGTGGACCAGGTCGCTGTTAGCTGTACAAGCATATGGACCCCAGGAAATATTCAGCTTCGTCTGTACTACAGCTGCTCTTTGTGACCCATCTCCGTATGCTATTATCTTGTTCAGTGTTATTCCACATGTCTGGGTTAGAAATGAAGTTCTTGCCTGATGGCCAGATTGGTATGTGGACCACCGAACCAATCTAAGCAGTTTTGAGGTTTAAAAATTATAACAAAAAACCCAAATAAGGAGTTGTGTTACAAATTCCTTCATTCACCGATCAAAACTAAAAAAGCCTTTTCTTGTCAAATAAACTGATTTGCTCAGGTTTTCACCAACTTGTTGAATATCTGTTTATCATTGGTATCAGTGTGCGGTGGTATTTTAAACCCAAGTAGCACAGACCCATATTCCTAGCGTCCAGCTGGATACAGGTCTTTGTTTAGCACACCTGCGCCTTACCACGTGTCATCGTCCACGTAGCGCATACTTTGGTGCTGATAAACACCGCTGTCCCAACGTCACAGTTGTTTCAGCAAAATACAATGAAGTTATATAAGAAATCAGTGCAAATGCCACTAATTATACTTGTTATATACAACGAATGTTCTTTCACTGATTGTTGCCAACTCATACTTAAAATGATTTTATCAGTGCGCAATATTTCACCTGTCTCACTCAAGGTTGTAATGCAGCTTAAAAAGCATTTGTAGCTTACTTTAGAATGTTACATGAATAGAATGAACTGTATAACCTCTTACTTTTTCTATCGACTCTTTCTGCTGATCACCGAGAGCATACTGCAACTTCAAGCATTCTGCTTTCAGGTCTTCAAGCTCCCTCTTGGTTTCCTCCGGAACGATAGCTTTTACTTGTACCTGTTGAAGTGGAGAACAGTGAAAATGGATGTCACTACCCCACTAACGTGCCTGAGTATTTATCAAGATTGACAAAGTAGTAGAGTGCAGTATATCTTGGTGCGTTACATAATAATGGTAGATGGAGAGAGTGGTAATCGTATTTAAAAAGAAGCACTCGCGTTACCTTAAAAGACAACGGTAAGTCGGCAATTTTACCTTCCTTTCCTTCTTCTAAATGCAAAATGTAAGACAAGTGACCAACATAACATCGAAATTACGTTTTACAATATTTCAATATGAAGCCTCTAGGTGGAATTAGTTATCCTAAGATCCAATGGAGAGCGCAAAGAGTTCCTGAAAAAAAAAGGGGGGGGGGGCATATTGGCTCAAAAAGACTTTTGTCAGCTACCACTACTTCTCTGTACTAGTTTTCTTATGGCCTGGCTCGTATACACCCATTTTTCTTCTTCTAACATAAGAATCATTAGACCACAAATTGTGCACAGTTTTTTAACAGTCCTTTGTGGGTCAAAGTTTCCAAGGGGTGTGGGGTTGCGGCACTAATGCTGCCCTTAGCGGACACAGGTCGTTACTAGCTGGCACTAGAAGGCCTTCTGATTCTCGGTCAAGCAGTGCCTTTCCTATGGACGCAGCATCGTAACATGGCAGCGCCGCACGAATACCCCCAAAATTATGTGGTCATGAGTTCTTCCGTCGTACCCACTCAACCCGCTCGACGACATTATAGAGCAAAAAAAGACGACCAAACAACTAGAGATAAAAACAAATACGACACTGTTTCACAAAGAAATCCCCATACTTTACTTGACGACTAACAAATCATAATTAATACAATTCAATAAGCCCTTCCTTTACAACCAAAGCCTACCTTCGGAGGAGTTGCTGCTATTGTTGCACATTTTGCATCCAAATCCCGGCATTTCTTCTCCAATAATCTCCTGTCTTCTTCTAATTGTTTGATTTTCGCATCCCGATTCGATACATCTTGCTTCCACTCTTCCTCAGCTTGGTCAAGAGATTCTTGTAAACTGATTCTCTCTTCTTCAAGTGCTGAGACTTTCGAGCTGATTTCTTTTACATTCTTTTCATTTTCTCTCCTTGGCGACACAACATCCTGGAAAGAGAAGGAAAGAAGACATATGCTTATAATTGCAAGTTTAGCACAATCGAAATGAGCACAGTCATGAAAGTACTACTTCCAAGAGTTGCTTAATGTTATAAAAGTTTACATGGCACTTAGAGATCGGACTTTGCAACTTCAAAACAAAACATTGACAGACACAAATCATTTTAAAAATGATCAATTCGATGAAGTGTACAGATTTGAACCAGTTATCTTTAAGCTGTGAGGTAACTTACGCATTTGGGCTGAACTATTTATATAGGGGGAGTCTCATACATCTATCAAGTTAGTGGATGTTGCTGTTATCATTTCGCTGTCTTTTAATGGCATACATTACGACTAAAATAAATCCTGCATTGATCCGCAGTTAGCAATATGTTGGTATTCTTTAAATGCATCAGGTTATGTTACGTTGTTTACCCAGCAGTACTTTCCTCGTGTTTAGGTAATGAAAGGGAAAAGATTTCCTGAAGTTAAACTATGCCTCTTCGCTATTTAAAACATAGCATATACATACCTTACGAAAATCCTCATATTCCTTATCCAAACAACTTGCTCTTTCCTCCGCAATGGCAAGCTCTTTCTTATACCTCTCTTCCAGTTCCTTAAGCTCTCTCTCAAGAATATCCACTTTAAGCTCTGAACTTAGTAACTTCTGAGTGAGGTCACCTTTATCATGTTGTAAATTATTGATTGATTGGACAAGTTTATCAATTGCCTTTCCTGAGGAGGCCCTTGGTGGTCTCTCCTCTCCAGATATCTTAGCCTCTAGTTCTAAGATGTTGTTTTCTTGTTCCTCTATAAATTCTTGAAGATTTACCACCAGGTTTTCCTTTTCTTGTAGTTGTGTGTCATAGCGTTTCTTCAAAATTTTTAGCTGTCCTCTCTTAGCTTGCTCAGCTCGTTGGAGTTGTGTTTTAAAAGCTGTGATTTTCTCAGCTCTAGCCTAATATGGAAAAAAGATTATATACTGTTGACTATTTCTGGACAGCAAACGAAAAGGCAAGGATTGGATTAGGACTGGTAGCAAGGGAAGGGAAAGATGGAATTTGTGACACTGCTACTAGAACATTGAAATTTTATGATAAAGAAATCCTCTCGAAAAGGGGAATGGTGCCTGAGGTCACAACAACAGCAACAACAACAGCAGCAACGACAACTACAGCAACAACAACAACGGCAACAACAACAACAGTCGCAACAACAACAGTCACAACAACAACAACACTAAAAACAGCAACAACAACTGCAACAATAGCAACAGCAAGAACAACAACAGCAGCGACAACAATGGCAAGAACAACAATGGCAACAATCACAGCAACAACAACAACAGCAGCAACAAATGAATTGACACTCGCCAACACTTTGGAGGCATTTCTGTTGAATATGAACTGCCACTTTTGAAAAGTAAAAATTGAAGGGGCATAACGGTTCCAAAATATAATCATGGCTATGTCCTTGACTTGTCTGAAACTTGTAGCTTGATTTAGACCATTGGCTGTATGTTGCATATAGTTGGGTTCTGGGTAGGTAACATACAGGAATTGTTTTAACAATGGGTGCAGAAGCACGTTGGATATCTATCTGTTTCAATAGCATTGCTTCCTTCAGCAATTGACATTTAAGTTCCCAAAATTTTAAAATTTACCCAAAATATCAATTTATAATCTCTATCTTATGAATTCATGAAAAATCCAAGCCCCTCCTTGCCTACATCTCCTCACTTTATAAAAAAGAAAAAAGTATCTACCTGTTTATGAACAATTGTTAGTGTTAAAATTTTGTTTGATCATGTAGTTTCTTATTGAATTATAAAATTTATGCCGTGATGCACCAGGATTTTTGTATGCTGGACTGTGAATGCATTTTATAGACAAGATTGTATTATCTTGTTACTAGATTGCAGTTTCATTTGAAATCAAAGAGAGTCATCAAAATCATACTCAAAGTCAAATCATTGAGACAGTTACCATGATCCTTGACCAAAGAACTCCACAGGAATCAAAGGAACATGTTCAAATAACTTCTCTCCTTACCCAGCACATTCAGAAAAAACACTTTTAGAAATTGTCAATTTAGTTCACACCCTGCCCCCATTGGGTTCACCCATTCATTTTGTTTTAACCCCTATTTCATCTTCTTAAAATCCTGCTACCGTTCAATTTTATTCTATCTCCACTAACAATTAAGTTCAAAAGAGTAGGCACTTGGTTATAAAGTATGTACAAAGAGATATTTACAGCTCTTTATGGAGATCAGTCATAATGCAGTAGTATGCTAACCTTGAGTTGAAGCAGAAGCTCCTCTCGTTGCTTTTCCTTCCTCTCCAGTTCTGTTTGTAGTGCTTGAAATTCAATATCTGAGAAATGTTCTAAAGGAGTCAAGTAAAGAAGAAACTGGGCATATATAAATATACAAAGACAACATATACCATGTGTCATGTTCACCAGCAGCAGCAGAGGAAATCTTATTTAAGGTCAAGGGGTACAAGCATAATACAGATAATGGGGAGGCATAATACAGAGGATCCAAGGAAGCATACATGTCTTGGCAGCAGATTGAAGAGGTAGACTCAACATATTCTTTCAATTCTTTTGTTTTTAAATATAACCAAAAGTTGGTGGAGGACAGCATAGTGGTTGATTATTTTTTTGTTAGGGGGAGGGGGATGGGGTGTTCTCTAATATAATGCCTTCTCAGAGAAGTCCACACAGGCTTAATATTTGACCCCATTTGTTTGAGTGATGATATATGCTCTCGGAAAGTTACAATACCATTTGGACAGCATGCATATACATAGCATCCTCCCCCCAGGAAGTTGGGGGGATAAAATTTTCAGATCAGGGGGGACTGCACATTTGGAGCTGAAATGGTGGGGAAATGCAGATGCAGGGGGGAATGCATTTATCAAACAAATTGTGGGGAACGGTATTTTCTGGACGCTTAGAACTGCCAATTTTCAAAACGTTGCCTTTAGCACCAGCAATGGTGGTGCCTAATTGAAACACTAAATTGAGAAATGTTTAAAATAGTTTGATTTTGAAAGTTAACAAGCCATTATTCCAAAACGCATACTACTACTCTTGTCTTGCTTCAATCTTTTAAATGGTGTACATCTTTTCCCCCTTATATGTGATATTATTTGAATGGATATCCTTTAGCGTTTGTCATGCTAAATATTTGTAATCAACATCCCTCAACTTCTGAATGTCAAAAAAGCAAAAGTTTGCATTTTGTCAACTTAGGATCAACCATGAAGGGAGCATGGGGTTTCTCTCACCAATTTTATATTTTCCACCACCAAACTTACTGATAGACCAATAGTCATCACCTATCCTAACTCTACTTTTGTGTATGTTTCTTTACAGCCAGCTAACATTGTGCTACCTAAGGTCTCTTCTCTTTCTCAACGGAGCTCACTTGAGCACCTCTATTTTAAGTGCAAATTTCTGTTGCTCTTACTGCTCATTAGATCTTGCAAATTATGCCTGGAACTGCCAAAAACTGGCCTTCCACGTTACTCTAATAGCCCTTGTCCTGCAAATATGCAGTGCCATGGGGCTCTATGACTTACAATGCTTTACTGTTTATGTATCCTTAAACTTCTCCATAACCTACTCAAAGCACATAATTGCATCTATAAGATTTTGAGAGATGGTTTTGGGTAGTCAAAATTTAGTGGTATATGATTATATATATTATTTTATATATTGCAGTATATATACACTACACTAATATATAATGTAACGATGATTAAATGAAATTAGTGCAGTTATATTAGGTTTCACATTCCGCATTGTTTGTCAGACTGCCATTCATATACATATACTATATATGTAGGAGGTATCAGTAATTTTGGTTCAGATGGGGGGAACCTTGATGTAGTAAGATGGAGGGAGAAGGCCAAATGGGGGTGATAAGTGACACATGGGGGGCAAACCAGAGGATGCCATGAATATAGGGGTTAGGAGCAGTTAGTGCATAAGGGGGCACTGGTCAAAAAGAACTAAGGAATGCTATTCTATAGCATACAACATTTAGTATATGTTGTAAAATATATATACTTACCTTTCCGGGTATTTTGATCAGCTTCTGGCTCATTGTCACTATTTAACTCATCATCCAAGTCATCATCATCATCAGACAGTAGTTCTAGAAAAAAGAATAAGAATAAATTGAACATATCTACACATTCTCAGCAGACATATTGCAATTATAT
>JAAAKM020004677.1:0-11547 GCA_010016025.2 Alatinidae sp. Z8VKAUB7J3 | reverse complement strand
GTTCTTTAACAATATCTCAACAGGAGGCAAAATTATATCGTGTGGGCGTAGCCCACTAATACCCCCCACCCCGGGCTACGGGCCTTGTACACTACTGAGCCTGACCATGTCTTCAAACCTGGCTTCGCCACTGAGACAAATTAACCTTACCTAGCAAGGGGTTTTGCTGACTTAAGCCAGCTCGCAGGTGGCCTAGTAAGCCCGCAGCTATTTTAACATGTATAACGTCTATAAAGCGTGGTTGTATGCTTTGATACTAAGGTTTTAAATACTTTGAGACCTTTGACTTTCAATTTAATTGTTTTTATTTTAAAATTATTGGTTAAATATGAGGTTTTTTTAGTAGTAGAAGGTAAGGTAGTGAAGTCAAAAATGTTTACCGCATGTAAGTCGGATCGGTATGGAATACAAGTTTCTACGCTTTGTTTTATGAATTTAAAGTAGCAAGAGTAACCTCGTAGCTGTTTTGAGCCTTAGAATAATTTGCTATTCTAAATACCTGAGAAACACAGTATTCATGACAAATATCGGAACCAATAGTGGAGATGAGAAGCCTCAACGATCGCAGCTAAACGACTTTAAACAGAATAGGTTTTTTATGTCTCAAGATATCCATATTCTTTTGAACAATAATATGTGGCTATATCTGTTTTGAATGTCATTTAGCCTAATTTATGTATTTGGGACCGTTCCCTATGGTTTTTAGATTACAAATTTGTTAAAACAGTTAGGAGTGTAAATATGCCGTCATCAAAATCGACAATTACCCCCTACTTAGTGCTAATTAGCCCTTAATTAGCATTAATGAGTTTTAAATATATTAAGAACTTAATTTTAGATAATTCTACAAGATACTGGTTGATAGTCTCGAGTTATAGCCCTTTGAACTTTTAACTTTTATCAGGGTCACGTGACCAGATCAATAAAGCGTGACCGTCAATTTTTCTTATCAAACATTTTCCAGATAAAAGTTAGGAAAAGTCAAAAATTTTTAGCAACTTGGAAGAAAGCGTTCAATAGTTATTAAGCAATATTCACAACCGCGGGCCTACTAGCAACAATCGTGGACAAAAGTAATGTAAGTTTTCCTCCAAAACATAAAAAAAGTGCACAAATGGCTCAGAACACAATTTAAAGGGTATTTATTTCAGCTTTTACTTGGTTTCTGCCGCCCGTCTCGGAGCAGCACGGTGCTATGGTATATATGTTTCAAAAAGTACTGTTTTTAAACTCGGCGGTTGAGCTTAACGTGGTTGGGCCATTGTTTACATAAATTAAAGTCCACGATTGTAGGTACTAGGTAGGATTAAGAGCTATGATCCTTCTAAACTGGACCTATATTAGCAGTTTTGAGATGGTAGCATAAACAAATTGTATGCACTTGATTGCTACTAGAACGATAGGTGCATAAAAACGCATTTTGAGCTTTCTTATGTACGTAAGCGCAGAATCTGTGCAATGCGGAGATAGTAACCAGTAATTTGTATTCTCGCAATAGTGTGCAATCTGTAAAAGCACTGTTCAAGAAAGGCGCCGGACAACTGCCATAAATTTTTACAGTACGACTGTTCCGATCTGAAATTCACAGACCGGTCAATGTAAGGAGTAACAACGTTGTAATTACAGATTTGTCACAGAAATTGCAGGAGATGGCGAGGTAAAATTTAAATTCAGTTTTTGACAAACAAACTCCGTGTAACAAAACAATGCGGTATAGCTACTCTTCGCTTCAAA
Organism: Alatinidae sp. Z8VKAUB7J3; assembly: GCA_010016025.2. Classification (NCBI taxonomy): domain Eukaryota; kingdom Metazoa; phylum Cnidaria; class Cubozoa; order Carybdeida; family Alatinidae; species Alatinidae sp. Z8VKAUB7J3. Next base: position 9,813 of record JAAAKM020004677.1, on the reverse strand, counting down.
TACAATGTAGTAATGTCCACAATTTTTCAATACTACGGTAACTCACACAATCTACATGACGTGGCTAACTTGAGAAGGGAAACAGAGACATTTTCTGAATACATTCCCAAAACAATTTCTACATATTCTTAAATGTAAGAGAATGCAGGCCAAAACAACTACAGAATTATTCGTTTATCTGAACTGTAGATACCTAAAACTATAGTCACATATATGATAGGGAAATTTTAAGGAATAGCAATGCTCACAAATACGTATTGTACATGTTTTTTTGTTTGTCACATAGTCAATTCTGGGTGTAATTAGAGGGAAATGAAGTTAATCACCTTCCAAAGATCTTTGGGCTTAAAATAAAAAACGCCTGCCAAAAAAGATTACAGGCAAAAATTCAAATGAGGTTTGCTTATAAATATGTTTATAAGTAGGCAATTTTGTCTGGGTGTTGTCATTCTTTGATTTATGTCGACATATGAGTTGAAGAGCTTGATGGCATTTCAAGCGTTACTTCATAATCCATGTATATGAGTTAGAAAAAAACCTATCATGCAGGTAGTGTTTTAATATTCACTCGTTTTTACTTAAGCTTTTCCTTTTTAGTTACATTTTATTATATTTCCGTTCTTATAGAAAAAAACATAGATCTTTTACCGCCCAACTCAATCCAAGGGATCAGCTTTTGAGTTTCCGTGATTTCCGGCCTGTCCACCGTTTTAGGTCCCTCCTGGCTCCTGATCGCCATTCGAGTAGAATTTAGGCATCTTTCATCAATGTAACAAGGTTGGCACAAGTTGATTCTAATAAATTGAGATAATGATGTTTTACTTTTTCAGTTTGCTTAGGCCATAACGCACAACCAATCATAACAGAAGTTTTTATGGCACTAAGAAGACGTGATTGCCCCCTCCCCCCCCCCCCCCCCCCAAACTAAATAAGCTGGCGATGGACCTGTGCTAAGTTTTGAGTTTCTTTGCTTTAGCACAGTAAGTGCTTTTTCTGTAGTAGTTTCATCTTTAGCAAAGCCGTTTATCCTTCTCAACTATGAGAAAACTTCAAAGAAAAGGCCTATACCGTTACCAGACTTTAGGGCCGATATCCAATACCCGATACCTGATGCCGATGATAAAGCCTACACTTATACTGATACCGATACCGATACCTATACAGCAGCCGATACCAGCGGATAACTTAAGTTTCTCGAAAATTTCGAAAAAAATTCTAGGTTATAGTTTGATAAAGAGACTATTTTGAAACAGCAAACTATTTTTTATTCAGATCACCGGGGAATAATATGTCGACAAATCTGCATCATTTTATGATTGCAGATGGGATACTTTGGATCCAGGTTTGACGTGCTTGCTTTCAAATTTATATACTAAAGATAATTAAAACCACCCTGGGCACCTGCTGTGGCAATTTGAAACTTCGTTTAATCAAAACAAGCAAATTGGGATTCCTTACTTTCACGTGAGAATAGGTTAAGTCAACGAAGAAGTGCGTTCTCTTCGAGAGGGCGGTCAAATATTATTATTCTTAATAATTTCTCCAAAACTAAAGTTTTTACTGGAAAGAAATGGACACCATCAACACAAATTTCATTGCTAGACACCAGACTCTCTATTTTCGTAGTAGGACAGCTTATCAGGCCATGGGAATTACTACTACATTTACTACATTTTATTTTGTAAAAGTGCTAATAAGCAAGGAAAATTCCTTTAATTTTTATTAGAAATAACGTTATTCAAATATCTAGGCTCCTCAAAAACCAATATTTCGACCTAGTAAATTACTTTTCAGGTAATTCTTCCTAAGTAATCAACCAGGTAGATATAATTTTTGATTGGGCACTTGAAGCAAATTCCAAAGGCGTTGCTGCACCTTGAAGATTAGTTCTCGCACGCACAATTGGTTGCTATCACACATTATTTCTGTTATGATGCCACCAAAATGCAAGCTATGTATCCAAAGTTGATTGTCCGAATCATGACAAACGGGTGAGTCACTCACCGACATCCTAGCTGCATGTGCCTCGATTTCGTTACAGCGTGCCTTTTTCCTTTCCAGCAGTACTCCCCTAAGGTTGATATAGACTCTCTTATCCTCGAGAGATGATCATATAATGATCGGTTGTGCACATTTGCGCTTAATTTTTACGAAAATCCTATAAAAGCTTCACAAGCTAGTGGTGCTGATTGGTGTCGGATCCAAACAAAGGCATTATTTTGATCTATATAGGAAGTTAAATATTGATTGATTGATGACGAATTAAACTCAGAGGTAAAGGCAGAAGTCGTAGTTGGTCATCGTTACCTCTGCTAAGCAACCAACTTCGTGTCTCATGGAGCGAATAGGACGACCCCTTTTCCATTCAATAGCTTGAGATCTATGAGTGTTCTACTTTATCTTACCAGATCATATCTTAAACAGGTACTACGTTATTGACAACGAAGAAGCAATGGCGATGGCAGATTTTTGAATCTGAATTAAAATTCGTTTCCTAGCGCACATACCTACCGTATTTCTTCTTATTAGCGCTTATTTTAAAATTCTCCTACAATGTGCGGCGCTAATTAGAGAGCGGAGCTAATATAATAATTTTACTTCAAGGTGCGGCGCTAGTTTGAGGGCGCTAATAAGGGGAAATACGGTAATGCTAAAGAAGCAATTTTCAAATACGACTACATGTTTCGCTTATGCCACATAGATAGACACAGAGACCTTCAGTTTTACCTCTATATCAAAAATCTTTCAATTTTTAACTTTGCATATTTGTGAATAATTTTTTATCATCGTTATGGTGTAACGTAAAGATAATATCTGCCTTATCAGCTTTAAAAAGGCCAGAAAACTTATTGCTTTTAAAAATTTGCAAGAAAAAAAAAATGCCTCGCTGCCTTTAGAAATTATGTCGTTATGAAATCAAATTTGTAACATCCTAAATGACCTCTATGCTTTAGCTTTTACACTATGACAAATATTTTTGTCCTTTATCTACTTTTCCACAAAGAGGAGAATTTAGTAACAAATGCATTATGAAAATCTTAAATCCTTTTGTCCTAAACAGAGGGTTGTTAACATGACACATGAGGAATTTGATTTATAGGGAATTACCTTAGAATGTTAATTAACCTCTACAATGTTGTAGGCACTCACAGAGCTAATTATTTCTTAACCAGTGGAGTTCTAGATGTCATTTAACAGTTATTCGATTACAAAATATTGCAATTAAGGATCCTTATAAAGCACAATGAAAAGCACAATAACACCACTATAAATTAACTGCATAGTGAAGATACAATAATTTAATGGGTCCTGTGCTTAGTAAACTATTTTGCAAATTTAAAGCTTGTGCTATACATTATTATGACAGAATCTATGCAATGTTGTAGCAAATGCTAATACACATTAACGCGACATTTTACAATTATTTGGAATGTTCATCGCCATTTAAACAACTTTTGCAGAAACACATCCTTCGGGTCAAACCAAAATTGACTACAAATTGACCAACCGTAAACAGATCCCTTAACTACGTCTTATCACTTCACTGGGCAGAAATTGCAAGCATCTTCTAGATATTCCTATAGAGTTATGCTGATCACAAGCTCTATGCAATATTTTAGCAGATTCTGATGTACATTTATACGACTTTTTAAATGATTTGGAATGTCCATGACCATTTAAACAATCTTTCGAGAGCATACCCATTGGGTCAAACCAAAATTGACTATCAATTTACCAACCGTAAACAGATCCTTTAACTAAGTCTTATCACTTCACGGGGCAGAAATTGCAAGCACGTTCCAGATATGCTTACAAAGTTATGTTGATGCTTTAAAGCTTCAAAAGTAGACCCTATTGTGCTCAATTATCAGAGTTTGACCCGAACGGTAATTTTGCAAAGAAATCAAACTTAGGTGCAAGTTTTGCAACATGCACCCAGTAAACGTTAAAAGCCATGCATAGAACTTAATCTACGGCTACAAAGCTCACTACGTTCTGATACTGAAATGTCGCTGAACTGTTGCTCATCTACATAGTTTGAAATTTGCTTCCTGTATCGAGTATGAGATTGCAGCTATCCTACAACCTCGAGGAGCAGTTGTAATCAACAAACAGATATATGGATCTATTACTGACTGTTTGGTCTTCTTTTATTTTACATACTCTTCACACAGAATAGCTCATTTACTTACCTTTTTGCTATTCCGTGTCCAAGAGATACTTTGAAGTGTCAAACTTGCGCCTTTTGTCAGTTCATTTAAAAACAATTAATCATCTTCAATGTACCCAGTCTCTGCACAACATCATGTTTAGCGCTTTTCAAATCTGGGATCTCTTAAATCGTGTCCGCTTAACTTAATCTCCAAGATATTGTGTAATGTGTACAATGATTCTACACCTTCTAGATACGTCTGCATGCATCTGAAACAACGGATTCACTTGCTACTAATCGTGAAATTAATCTGCATCTGTTTGTAAGTGGAACAAATCTTCCCTACCTTGTCCATGAAGGCAGAACAGGCTCATACCAGTCGTTGGTCCCCGTTGATCCTTAATGAGTTTGTAGCCAGTTCGTATAGCTAACTGTACTTTAATTGATAGTTCCTGAATTAACTGCAAAATAGCAATCAACACCTCTCACTTAAGCGAAATCATAATAAGTTTCACGTACTCATCCAGTCAATACCTTTCAAGCACTGAATTATGTAAGGATCAAATCCTCTATTAAATGCGATTGAACCCGTGCCCCGATTGCCCCTAATGGATCGTTGTTCATGTCGACTTAAGTCAGGTCAATTGTGCAGAAATTAGGGTAGATAAATGTTGCCGTATTATTGACTAACAGCTATATGCATCGGGCTGTTGCAATGCGGCACGACATCCACCAATGCAACTTAAGTTTGGAGGTAAAAGTAGCGAGCTGGAAGCATCGGATATTGCAAGTAACATGGAGTTCTTTTGCGAACAAGACTGGAGCCATAACAATTTTATCCATGCATCTAACTGCAGCTCTACCAGCTGCTAAGAACGTTAATTATGCCACTCCTTCTCGACAAATTGCTTAACAATATTCTATCAAGTTAAATTCAACACCTCAATCTAAGGTTCTTATACCATACTTATTAAAATATCCCGAACTTAATATTTTTTGTCAACAAGTGATTAACCACAAGCCTAATTAGATTTGAAAAGAGTAAATATGGGTCAATGAATCTCGGTGATTCCGAACTAAGCATGAGCAAGCTGAATAATAAAGAAGAAACGCTTCGTTGATGCTACCTTGTTTTGGCTACCAAGAAAATTGAAATTTAATACACTTACCATCCACCGAGAAGAAAACTCCTGCATTTAAAATAGGATGGTAGTAGAAAAAATTGATACATTGGAACCAAATAACCAAAAGTTTGGACCGTTTCCTCCAGGCTCATTAAATATTGATGGGCGTGTCTTAGATCAGTCTAGATTTCGGCTTTTGTGATTGTCGATGAACAAGAAGAACCTGCCTTGGGAATGCGTTGGAGTATATTGGCCTAAATTGGTTTTGATATTTGGCCGTAAATTTTGATTTATGCCTTCAAGATAGCTGTCACCAGTGAGATTTCGAAAGTATGCATTTTTCTGGCATATGTTGGTTGCTTTCCTTCCTTTTCTGATGGTCAGATCAAACGTTTTGTGGGTTAATTTTCTCAAAATTATAAATTTTATCTATCTAACTTCTTCAATGTGAACTAAACATACCTACTACGGAGCAAATGCCCATACTAATAAAAAATTATTAGAGTAAGGCGACGCGTATTGTTCTTCTTATTCTGTTGAGTTATTTTCTATGCCTAAACACGTGCAACAGGTATAATATGTGTAGAGGGAAACCAAACAAACCTAAGCTCGAAAATCATGGCAAAATATCAAAATTTAATAAACTTTTCCTCGTTTGATATCTGTATTTATAAAAGCAACAATCTCTATTATTCAAAATTTGCATCAATAGGTGCTCAGTGAGCATTTCAACAAACAATAATAACGAAAACATAAACAACTTTAACCTGCGAAAGAATTGTGCACATGGTTTCATGCTCTTAGCTTGCAGCCACGCCAAATGAGATGAGGTCTCAGCAATCTTAAGGAATTCTTAGAAAGACATTAAGGCATGAATTGCAAAGCATGAAATATAATTTTAACTACAGTTAATTTGATATTTCATATTTACTCTGCTATTTTCAGAGAAGAAAAATTACTTTACAAGCTGCAAAAACATTTTTAAAGGCCAATCTAGTAATTCACTGGAGAGTTCAGACAGTTAGGCTCCAATACTTCCATGTCCAGGTTTGAAATGCTTACATATGCAACTGTTTCAATCCAGCTAGATCTAATTACAGCTAGATGTTAATTAGGCATTGATAGCCCCACACCTAGGTTTTAAATATTTAAAATAAATTCAGAGGCAAGTAACAACTACAAAGTAATCCAGAACGTTCCAGCGAAAAGTTTTTAATTTCGGTATTCCATCGTTTACTTAGTATTAGCCTAGGTATGCCTATCCTTACAATATTGATAATAATTTTACATTATTCTGTGCCCTGTCCGTATAGCAAGAACTAGTACACGCCATGCGTCATTTTAATAGTAAACAATTTTCGATATATCAGGATCGTAGTATTATTGTTATTTCTTTTGCACTGAGTTAAGACAATTTAAGTTGAGCCAATTTGTTAATTATTTAATACTCATGGTCAGTTTTTAAGCCAAGTAAATAACTTCTCGGTTCATAACACACTTTTATTTATCTCGGAGGGTGTAGTGTTTATATCCAAAATTAAAAGACTTTTGGTATAACTGCTACACTTGAGAGTCCTGATATAGAAAACTCAAAATCATTTTCCAATGATTTCTTTCCACTGAAAAACAGTGTCCTGATAACAATTATTTGTAAATTTTTGTAAATTGTAAAAAACGATGAGTATAGGTCATCGGCTAGAATATCTTATTTTTAATTATTTCATTATATCCTCATATAACATTTAAAAAATTAAATACTTGCATGTTTTTATTGCAGAGAATCAGCTTAATCTGCTACCAAGTTTATAAAATCATCATCAAAATTGTCAGTAATATCACCACCATATACTGTCGGTGCAGGGCGGAGATATTTACCAACAAGAGAGGCTCTTTGTAATATTACCAATTGTGTAGATAAGGAGCATATATAACTTATTATACCATATAACTCATAAAATTACAGCTTCTATGCTTAAAGAATACCATAGCAAACTGTAGGGTAGCCCTGAATACTTTAAACACCTGAACCTATTTCAGTACAAAATTTACAAGTAAACAAGGATCAATTTACGCTGTGTAATCCAAATATGACATACCTTATTGTAGGAAATTAAAGAAGCCCTGTATCAAATTATCACGGTTTGCCAAAGACACATTGAATCAAGAATGATATCAACGCGGTTCAGTCAAACTAGGATAAATGGTGCATCTAATGAACACAGAAATAAAACAAGTTTAAATGTATTGCAATTGCAAATTTACGTGCCATCTGATTAATGGGTATTTTATTAACGCGAAGTTTAAAAAGCCGTGTTAATTAAGTGCCGCGTTAATTTTCTTGAATAAGGTAACAATATTCTACTCGTGTTCCAATCTGTAGCCTCTACTGGAGACTGTAGATTACCTTCCGTTCACGTTACCTTGAAAATCGCAAAATTGGGGCATATCAAGGATCCATGTATTAAGCATTGAAAAATAAGCCCGGCACTAAAACCTACCTTCTCAAGTATGCTAAGATAAGAGAGTTGACAAAAAGATAATGTACAAGCTGTGAATTTCTTTATTCTTTACCCTATCAGAAGTGCTCGATGGAATTTTCTTTGTTCAATGTCACTGTGTTGATGTTGATGGACTTGTTTTCTTAATCGTGCCGTTTTAACATACCAAATTTTGGCTAGCGTGCAACGGAATGCCTTTATCAAGAGTCAAGGTTATACAAATTTTAAAATAAGAACTCTCTTGATTAGCCCGCAAATTAGTTTACTTCAAAAATTAAATTAATTAGCTCGCAGAAGGCTAATTAAAGGGTTCACCGCATGTTATTTGTACGAATTTTGTTTTGTTTTTCCTTACATATCTTCGGAAAAATCACGGACAGCAAATTAGATTGTAGAATTCTTTGGTAGGTGGACTATAGCTTAATTAGAGCATGCAGTTATAGCAAAAAGAGTTACCGAGTGAGCAAACTTTTGTTCAAGATAAACTTAAAAGAGCCGTAATTTTCAAACGAAACACTGTTTGGACCAAAAATTGATCCCTACACAGTAGTTGAAGCTGCCTTTTATCATTGACTTATGACCAGGGCCCGGATTTTACATAAAAGATAGATTTTTTTCCGAGATTCCGGGTTGTTCAAAATGCACGAAAAACATGTTTTTACAAGTAGGGGACCTCTCTGAATGAAGTTATAATCACATAGTTTTACATATTTTTCGTTTTTAGCACATCAATACATATTTTCGGGAAATATTTACATGTTTTCAGGAAATAACTACATACAAATACCTAGTAATTTGGTAAATGTAACAAGAAACACATATTGCCGTATAAGGAGTAAAAGTTTGAACAATACTTTTGGCTGTTTATCGGTGTTCAACTGAACCGCCACGTGTCATTCGTCAATCATCAAAGTATTCACTTTATAATCCGCTACTAGTGTATAATAATAGCTGTAATCTCCTTGCTAATTGTCAAGGAAAGCATTTTTGATCTTCAAGTGTTGTTATTCTTACTGTACCGCACGGAATCGAACAAACATTTGATTGGTTTGTAAGAGAAAAGGTACATGGATTGCTCATATCGTGAGAACACAAACCATCAAACAGTTGCAGTTGCGCTGCTCAATGCTCTGCAAAATTTCATTGGTCAGGACTATGGTCTGGTGCTGCTTCTACTCACCGATGCAGCATCCTATATGAAGAAAATGGCCAAAGGATTAATGATGCACGTTTCTAACCCATGGATTGCATCGATTGGCCGAAGTTATTCCTGAAAAATACGAACTAGTAGACTATCTTACCGCCAAAGTGAAAATGGTTTATCTGAATACCCCGTCCCGCAGAACTGTTTTCAAGGATCTTAATTCTGACATCCCGCTGCCTCAAGAGCCTGTGACAACCAGGTTGGAGACCTGGATCCAAGCTGCAGTATACTATGCAAATTATTTTGAAAAGGTGAAAATAGCAGTGTTGTCTCTCGATCCTGATGAAGCCCAATCCATCTGAGCCTCACAGAAGCTTTTTGAATCAGTGAAAATCAAAGAGGACCTGGCCTACATAAAATCTAACTTCGAAATTTTGCCGGCGGCGATTGACAAGCTGCAGGGCCGGAGTGTAAGAGGAGTCGAGGCCTTGCACATCTTTTTGAACGTTCAACATTTTTGCTGACAAAAATTCTAGGGGAAACAGACACATCGGGGTTCGAGTCGACGATTTGATATACATGTATATGCATATATCTTGTCAAGAAATAAACTCTAACATAATTTAATAACATGCTCAAAAGACGTCTACCGGATATAGGTATGATAGACGTGAATTATGCATTTCATGGAATGAGACGATGACTGATAAATAGCTTCCTTAAATCAACTTGAAGCACCGCCGCAGAGCCGTTCGGGTGTTGGACATATGGTCCCCATCGGTCTTGTGTTACAATCCCGGTCGAACGATATTTGTGCCCTTGGGGAAGGCACTTTATATCCCCTGAACACTCGATAGATTTAACCCGGTACAAGATAAGAAAAACTAACATTAA
>JAAAKM020004676.1:0-11547 GCA_010016025.2 Alatinidae sp. Z8VKAUB7J3 | reverse complement strand
GCAGCAGTGCAACATGACAGATAAAACCCAGCTTATAAAATGCAGAAACGTTGGATATTAAGGGCATAAGCAGTGTCAAAAGTTATCCCAAGAAAACCTTAGGTTGTGAATTTTTAAAATGCAATTGTTTAGCATGTAATGGCAAGTAAGTAATAGCAATAAAATCATTCCTATTTACTAGCCCCATAGTGTCTCTTGAAATTAAAAAAAAACGTTACCAGTAATTGTTGGAAACAAAATTATCCTCATCAAAATATTTTTGCTAAAAATTTCCAAAGTCACCCCAAGTTACAGTAATTATAATCAATGGATTTCCCCTTATCCACTGAGTGGAGGAGGAAACATGACGAGACTGACTTGAAAATTTCCCATCTTAATTATTGGACTTGACGTTCTAATGATTCAGGTTTGGGCTTTAATCAGAACTATTTTGTCTTTCCAGTTGTTCTCTTCATTTTCTATTGGTGTATTTTCTCTAAGTTTAAATGTATTGGGTAAGAAGAAAGGGAGCAGAGATGAAGTGGAACAGGGCTTAATAATGATGATAGGTAGTTTAGAGAAAAGAATCAATTCTTTTACTTGAAATGTAGTGCTGACTGAGATCGAAGGAATGGAGAAAGTGATGGGACCTGGCAAGAAATGGTACCTATGTTAGACAAAGGATAATACCACTTGAACTATGTGTAAAGATCAGGAACAACAACTACACCTAGTTTGTATAAGATGAATCCTGTCACCAGGCCACAAGATCTTAAAACTGAATTTAGAAAAAATGGTGCAGTGTGCAGCAGCAGTCTGCTGGTAGGAGCTATGAATGTGTCACAAATGTGGAGGTTCTAGGAGAATGTAGACTGCAGATAGTATATAAAGATGATCCTCAGATGGAGAAGACTGTATTTGCTTAGGCAAAAGAGAAGGACTGGGAAGATAATTTGATAGGGATATAAAACAGACATACTTTGGAGAAGACATAGACAGCAAAATAGCTCTGTGGTAAAATATGGTTTAAATTAAAGTAGATAAAGAGCTAGCTCAATGGGCTGTTTATTTAGTTTACAGACATGCTATATATAGCACACCCCACAACAGAGCTGGGCACATGAAACTGCTACTGCTGATGTTTAGAATGTAAAGATACAAGATACAAGAAAGTGCCATGGCCATGATCTTGCTCTTGAGCACTTATATAGATCTACAAGTTTTCCACATGATTTTTATCTGGCTGATAGGAATAGAATAAGGGGTTTATGTATTACATCAATTTGTTGACAGCCATTTCAATGCAAATCTGCAGGATTATTTATTCTACAAGTATCTGCTTAACAGTGTTTCCCTCCTGAGTACTTAGAATAACTCCAGGCATGAAATGAAAATCCACTTCTGTGGTCATAGATAAATAAGGTAAGCCATATAGCACTGATAAATTGACCAGCAATCCTGAGTAACCATGCAATACCTATGCTAAGTTACAATGCTTATAAATCAGGCTGCTTCTGACCAATAAACAATATGATGATCAAATGATTGTAAGCATTTGTTATATAATCTGAAAAGAGTTAGTTAAATAATTAATCATGGGCAATCACAAACTATAAACAGGTATTTACTCTATAATGACATATAAACCACACCAGACAATGAAGGACTTGCAAATTTAGACTGAACCTTTCATAAACATATCCTTGATATGTCAGAAGTATTAATTGATACATGCATGAAATTTTAATGGTTAATTTAATCTTTTATGTTACCTATCAACACTGATATCAAAATACATATTTATCCAAAAGACACTGGTAGAAATTTGCAAAAACACTCGAACATAGCCACATTGTGATCACTAAGCAAACATCATAAGCTTTTATTATAGATTATTCTCACTTGAAAATGCGTCGAGGGAAACCATAACTTAAAAAAGTTGGCTCACCACATATAAAAGAAAAGGCAATAGTAAACACTAAATGTCTTTGAGTAGGTGTCATGCATTATACCCTTGCTAAATGGAGATCTTGCTACCATTATTACCTCACAATATATTGATATATATATGCACATATTTTATGGCATGGAGATCAGTAGCTTGTCCCTGGTGGTTACAATAATACCCCCTGTGCATAATTTTGGAAATAAAGATTGGTATTCTTGTCTTTGACAACTTACATTTTAGTTTTATGTTCATTCTAATTGTAGGACCAAATGTTCCAGTCTCTACAGAAACTTGACGACTGAAAACTGTTGTTTTACTTTATATTAAAAATTAGTAAGTAATAATAATTGGCTATCGCAACATACATGTGCTCGTCATACAATGTTCCAACGAGGGAATGGCTCATCGTATTTATCTTCATGCTCTCTCCACTGCCACCTGGGCGGCTAGACACTTGTGTGAATCATACTCAAAGATTTAAGTCACGCACATACATCATTTGATGTCATCATCGTAACAAGTAAGTTATTTGACATGGTAAATACCTGTCATATTTTGACATCCGCAGTAACATTTACTGTATGATACTGTTTACTGAGGCGCAAATGGTAGAACAGATCGGCCCGCACTCTCAGTATTAGTGAAACAGACTTCGATGAAAGGTCATTGCCACTGGTAGCACTACCACGGAAAGCTGGTCAGCAGCTTAACGAAATTTACTATATTGTGCCATCTGCCTCTATTTGTCTAATCCAGCCTGCTGTTCAGCATTACAACGAGATGCTCAACTTGGTAAGCTTTGAGTACATAGATAATTGCAAACCGTTTTCAAAGTAATGTCCAACAAGGACGTCAGCCTAGTGTTTTCTGACAAAGATACAGAAATGTGCCAATCCAATGGTGAGCAAGAATGGCTTTCAAGAAAATGTTTTGTTTTCATATCTTTTGTGCACCAATGGTCATCACAAAGGGGAGGGTGTTTTGGTTGAACAGACAACGAGGTGACCTATGGGTTGGCAGTAGTCTGTGTGACAACTGGAGAGGGGATATTCTTTGTAAGGTGGGTATTCCCATAAATACTAGTGGCGATAAAACCTGTGATATATTATCAACTTGATTAATACCAGTACATTCACACAAGATGCTTAATTCTTCCTATTATGAGGTGTATTGCAAATACTTTAGTCTTGTTTTATCTGGTTACCAAAAAGTAGCAAATTATACAAACAACTAAGGTGAATCACCAAGAACCTTATCAATAACTTCAATCTTGTCCACTACTCGCCCTGAGAAACGTCACACGATCTCCTAATCCCATGGACCTCAACCACACGAGGTTTGCTAGAGAAGTATCAAAAAATCATGCTCGCGTGAACTCAACGCAGTCACTGAGTTCAACCGGCAAGTTTATAAGTTTCCACTGACTCCTGAACAACTTTATCGACAAACATATAGCTTTATCTTTGGTAAAGGTAAGTCCTGGAGAGTGAAATTAGAGGCTAACCTGTGTAATCAGCGGGACAACGACGCAGCCAACAACAGAGCCAAATACACAGAACACTGAGTACTGGTCGAAGAAGCCTTTCCCCACTGCCATGGCTGAACACTGAAGTTCGCCAGACTGCGGCCTAGAACCTGTAAAAGAATTATGACAAAAAACAGTGATAATTAGCTTCAACTTCGGCCAGGTAAATGTATCTAAATGCCACAAAGCGAACGGAAAAGGAGTTGAAGAACCGAGAGCAAAATGTCAACAAAACATAAATGAGTAGGCTACTGGACGTCAACATTTCAGCTGATGATCAACGATCTCCAACGAGAGCTTCTAAATCCCCACATCGTTTCTTGATATTGCTTTCAACAAGTAAAAGTCTCCATATTACTTGTAAATGGGCAAAACGAAATTTGACCCGATAAACGCGTCGATGTTTTTCTCCTTTGGTCGACACAACGAAAGCATTTGAGAAACAAACGATCATAACGCAATCTCCATATCCGTCCTTGTGCAATCAAAACCTTAAAATTTGATTCCAAATATTTTTAAAACTTTCCTCCGAGCGATATAAAATAATCAGTGCACAAAAGCAAATATATAACGAGGTAGTCTATCCAATTGGTTCATCTCAATTTTCAAACTCTATGAGTTTGTCTGAAGCACGTCGCTGGTTTGTTTTCAAAACCAGATCCAAGTCAACGAACGATAATAATGGTTTCTCTCCTGTGTAAACGTGCAAAATTACCACCAATACTTGATATGTAAATGTTCTCTATCTTACCCTTTTTAATGCTAGTTAACTGTAAAGCTATAAGGCCCTGAATGAGGGTAAGTAGGATGAAAACTGCACTGTGTCTAATCACCATAACATCCATCCATTTCCCACTTTCGCAAACTGAGGAGACCGGCAGACCTGACTACCGCAAGGCACCACGGGAAGGCGGAAATTCGAATCGTCTCATTCGTCTTCGTGGAACTTGCCATGTTCGGTTAGCAACAAATAAGAAAGCAACGTAAGGGATTCGATCATCTTCTGAATGTCAACGGACTGGACAACAAAGAACCCGACTTAAGAACCAAAATTCGGCCTTCCAAGAAAGAAAGGTTGCATAAAAATCCTTGCCCCACTTTATTGCGCACAACTGAGGACTTCTGCAGAAAACGAAACATTAATAAAGGGGGAGGGGCTGGGTAGTTGTCTAATGGGTTGCTAAGAGGCGTGTCCTTGTTAATGGGGTTATTTAGGGTGACACTAGATGTTCGCTAGGTCAACTTCAGGAGACAATTTCACGTTCCTTGAGAAGATTATAGATCCTTCTCGTTCATCCTTCGATGATTATCCAGTCTTCTCAGAAGAAAAACCAGTGATTACTATGAATTTCTATGGACAAATAATTAATAAATGCATAATGTCATCTAATCTGCGACGTCGTATATCAGGGTTTGTCGTCAATGCAAAGATGTTCTTTATTTATAACTGACCAAAATTGGGGAAACATTTGATGACCAGTTTTCAACTGATGAGGAGGTATGGCGACATCTCAGTTTGCAGGACCGACATCTAAGTTGTGCAAGTGGAAAGTGCGATATTTTAATAGGCCGAAATTTTTTGTCCTAAATAGATGTAGTATATAGTAAAAAGAAGAGGTGGGGAAAGATTTGGGGCTATGGCTCAATCCTCATTATCCGTCGGCCCTGCTTCAGCAATTTCAGCTAGCAGAAAGAACTGCACCATAGTAAATATGATTCCAAAATATTTACCCTGATTGTACTCAGGGCTCTAATAGTTTTCCAACGATCGGTATTCTATACCATATCTTCTTTTCAATATTTTTGCTGAAATATTGTAAGTTGCAGAAATTTGACTGCCGAGGGCGTCGATTTTTCGTAAAAATTTTTCGTAAAGAAACTTGGATTTTAAGTTTGAGCATTCATCACAGCTACGAAGACGTCAACGCCATTCATAAAGTTAGAGAATTGCTTTCCTCCTCATTCAGGCATAAATCTTCGTGTTAGACAAACATGTGTAAACTTTTGGGAAAGCTGTTATGTATATGACGAGAAAAGCCGTTTCAACACAGATGTAAGACGTGATATCATAAGATCTAACTGCTTTGAAAAGAGGTCATATTTAGTGCTGAAATTTTTTGCTCTGTGGTAAACAGGCTTTATCCAAAGCAAGCCTGGATCTCCACAGAGCAAAGCTATTCAAGTATATGTCGTAAACTATGTGTGCTGGCTTTGAGCGAATGTCAGCTGAAATAAACTATGAATGAAAATCTCTAGACTGAGTCTAAGCACCTTTCGATCAATTTCTCCTTATTCATTATTTTCAACATGATTTTTCTATTCAAAACACGTGTGATTCCAGATCATGATAAAACAGATTATTTCAAAATGAGTGAATGTAAAGTTGAGATGAAAGACTTCAGATGGACATTAGGCGATATTATAACGCCAATACCATTATATGTACCTAAAATGTGGTAATATTGCTCAAATATGAATTTAAAATTTTTCCATCGATAATTTTTCCTCCCGGCTAAGAGACACTTTTTCTAATGCAGTCCAGATTTCCACAACCAAGGGTGATGGTTATTGTGCACGTTTTCCTGTCAACCCAGCATCTTTGGTTTGGCTGGTAGTTTCTAAGACTTTGATGCTTGGTCCACCATTTCGCTCTGTTCCATAGTAAAGAGAGGACAGTCACAGTATGCCATTTAGGGTCTTCTTGCTTAAAGGACTGCTTGATATCTCGATAGCCTCGAGGCTGTTTCTTTCTGTGTAGATGTGGTCAAACCAGTCGACAATTACTAAGTTCAACAAACCTTCCAGTGCTCCCTTGAGATGTGGGTCAAATAAAGAGGTTTTGTTTGAGTTTTCTACCAGATTATAAGACAGGGGTGATCTACTCGTAATGGGCAGGCATTATAAATCGAAGAACTGAGACTCAACGTGGTGTGAGGCATTTTGATGGTGCCCACCCCTATGGCAGATATTTAACAAAAGGGGAGCAAAAGCCCCCCCCCCTTATGTAACTAACCATTGTTTCTCACAAAGGGCCTTTATAACTTCATCAATTTAAATTAATTTAAGATGATATCATTTCAAAGTAGTGCAAAGTAGATCCCTCTCTGTAGCTTAGGGTTAAGTCACAGTTGTTTAAGATAAATCGGGGTCGATATCTATTTATAATATGCTTTCCTGATTATGGAAAGCATATTATCAAAATGTTTGTAACATAACGTAACGGCATTTAGGACCCACTCCTCCCTGTACTCTTATATATTAAGGTTTTAGCCAACCACGCCCGCTGCCAGGTAGTCGCAGCAAGAACGGTCCTGGCATAAGTAAGAGGGGACACAAAGGTAAACAATCAAACCTTTTGTTCTGAAAGAATGCGCTTTTTTATGACAACTTTACAAGCTTTAAAAGAATAAGGCCAAGGTCCCTTAATAAGGTAAGCATAGTTCAAGAAGAACACAAGTTTGAATCACAGGTTTCAAAAAGATTTAGAAGAAGCAAATCTACAAAACTAAAACATCTTAACAATAAATGACGTTTCTTTCTATCAAATCAGTAACAAAGTATATGAAAATGATTTCAGAGGAACAACTTTGGAACAGATAAGACAAAAAATTGACAAATACATGAGAACACTGATCCAAAGCCCAAATCAGGTTCTTATGCAAAACGTGTATTGATTCAAAGGCAAATAACTTTGGTAGCAGGGCTATTAAATACACAACTAGTCTTAAAAGAATTAAAGTGGAACTTGGAGAATTTTTATGCAGCTGAAGCATCAAGGGTTTAGCCTAGTAAGCAACCTTTGAAAAAAGGGTGCTCATTTTTAAAGGCTCTGTAATTCACAAATTCATCGAGTCGTAGTATCTGTGAAATGCAATATGTAAAGTAATCACTCAGGTCCGTTCTTTAATCGACATGAAAATTAGTCAGATGAAAAGTTTGTTTAAAGTGTAAGTCAAACTATGATTGCATCCGACAAAATGCGCAACATTCCGTATCTTCATTGGCCAGTGACATGAGATGCGCAAGTGAAAACATTTTCAATAATTATATAAGTTGTTATTCGATTTGTGAAACGATATCTTTCTAGTTGTACATTTATTGAAAAGGATACTCTTTGGGATGTTTACCCTTACAGTAAGTGCGTTTTCGCTCCTTGTCCAAATCTAACCAAGAAAATAAACAACTAGTTAAGCAACTTTAACACTGATTTTGGCTTTAAAAAAGTAAGCAACTGACGTCAGATACGAGCAAATCCATATTGGTAATCTTCAGGGAGAACCACTGAAATAACAAATATGACAAACAACAATAACAAATGAAAAACTGAGATGTATAGTAAAATATGTCAAGCATATCTCAATATAAATATTCCGAAAGATACGTTTGGCCTTACAACACAGATGAGCTGGCACCAGAGGTCAGCCTCACAACATCATATATGTTAAGTATGAACTATAAAAGACCTATAACGAGGTCAGTTAAGTATAAATTCCGTATGTTTGATGTTATCTTTGTGAAGTAGACTCCATACCTTTAAACAGAAATTTGTTGTCTGCGTCGCGCTTCCCTTTAAATTTTGCAGAATGGTTCTAGATAATGGTCTCAAAAACACTGCTCTCATTAGCATTAACGTTGGAATACACAATTATTATTTTATGTATATCTTGTCGGCCATGCGTTTTAGAGCGCAAAGTGTTTAGGCAATACAGTGGAATAAGGACACAGCAAGGCGGAAACAGCAAATGCTGCACAAGTTCTCAGTGGATCGGAGGAGAGGCCAGCTCGTCACCAGGAAGGGCCGGGGAGGGGGGCACTTGGCGACTGGCCTGTAGGCAACCATTGTGTTCTGAGGTCATTGTTGTTCTCTTTAGACCTCTGGGATATTTCAGGTTAAATATTCATGATATTTAAATTAATTTTTCTCCTTCTAATTATCAACGTCCATTAGAATGTGAATTGTTTTTACTTGTCAAAGAACTTTCTAACAGAATAGGTTTAAGGTTATAAGTTGCCTTTTATTGTAGAGTATTGGTTACTCCAGGAAGCACACGAAATTGAAAATAATACAGTTATGTAAAAGGGCATCGGCGACAAGAAACCTAATGAAAAGAAAAGAACATTATACCATACCTTCAGCGTAAAGTAGGATGTAGAACATTTGATTCAATATAACTGGAGGGCACGATATGACTATTTCTCCACTTTTTCACACAGGAGCCTTACCTTGGACATACATCGAACTATTAGAAGAAATCAGACAAATTATTTAACAAAGAGAAACCCCATAAACAGATAATTACTCATACATATTTCTGCTTCCACTGTTGGCTTCTCTTAGGCCTCCTGAAAACTTTGGAAAATAAACTTCGAAAATGTAGTTACCATAGATTTCCCAGTTGGGGAAATATTAAACAATTTCTTGATTCTGTCTGATGATTCTAATCTTAGCAATTCTGGTCTAGGGAAACCGTAAAAGTTGTACGATGTCAAACAAAGTACGTTTGACTTCCATCATTAGAGCTACTGAATGTCTTCTTCTGAAATAATAAAATGTCAAGTGACATTGTACATCTAAAAAACTTAAATCGTAAACGTTAAAGAAGTTGTTGCTGAAAATACGTTCACGCGACATATTAAGACGGTGTACGGTTTAGGTATTTCTCTCTAAAAAGTATTCTAACAGTAGTTTTGCTGCACAAAATGTCCCATCGAACAGCTCCCTTTGACGTTTGCTTTCCGTTATTTACATGTCGAGAATGCATTTCTAAAAAACGTATGGCTTGAAACAGGTCAACGCGACCACAAAAAGCGACTGTTCTAAAAATATAACATGATCTTTAGCAGCATGAACATGAAAATGGCGATGTACATTGGTCATCATGAAAATTTTTAAAATCACACCTAGTAAGAAATTAAAACTTACGAGGCAAATTTCAAAAGCTAGAAGTACAATGGAGAAAAGATATTCGATACAGGCTCTAATATCAAACAAGCTGATTAGTGCTGTTCTTATGACAAACGCCAGAGAAGTGGATTAGAGTAGAAGAGATATGGATTCAGTTGAGCCAGGAAAATGGAAATGCTTATATAAAAGTACGGACTTCCCAATTACTTAAGAAGTAAGTAGTAAAAAGAGAGGAGAAACGTTTAACTGATGAGCAGAGAGTGGAAGAAAGGTGAATCCATTAAACTGCCATTTTTAAAATCAACTGACCTAAAACCTTTCTTTTTAAAGAAAAGATACCCTAAGCTGAAATTCTCCATGCATATGGATTAAAAGTACAAGCAAGTCGCGTTACATCTATTTTTGTCCCAATGCCATGGAATACCTTTGCTAAATTGTGCAGACATACGTAATGCTAGCTAAAAACTAATCAGATAGGCCTTAAAAAATGGTATTTATCATTTCTTTCTTTGTTATATCCATGTGTTCTACCTCTACTATATTGATGGGGTTTGTGGAGAAGAAGCAAATTGATACACTTGCTTTTATAATTTTTTTCTGTAGCACATGTAATGCCTCGCCCTCTTCTTTACCACGATTATTTCAATGCGGAGGTTGAAATGAAAATATTTCCACTTGATGCACTAGCTCAAAGCTCGCGGATATTAAGGAAAATACAACTCACTATTTATCGTAGTAGTATCCTTTGATAACGGGTGAATTAGAATGATCATGAGAAAGACCTTTTAACCTACTCTTATCAGTACATGGGTATTTTGATGTTTAACGTATGGAAATTGGAGATCGTTCGCTTCAACCAGAAGAAACATTTTCTGCATGGCAAAAAGTTTCTATAGCAATAAAAACATAGCATATCAGTCCTCTTTCAGATAAAATACCGATTCACATGATCGCATATCAAACGTCATAGCAAGCAGTTTATTGCCTTTCGGTAAATTGCATGGACTTTTGTCCTTTCCATTTGCAATGGTTTGCGAATGAAAAATGCTCACACCTTGAAGGAGCAAAGATATTTCTGGAAAATCCTCTGCAGTTCTACTTGTAATCCTACATCATCAGTGAAGTTAAGTAAATATTAGAATGAACGATTCAAACATTGTCTCAAGGAAGGAAATCAAACCAGGAGACTAGAATGAAGGCCTTGAAAATAGCGCTCTTCTGTTAAACTGAAAGAGTTGATGGGTTAAAATAAAGTACTTGGAACATGAAAGTAACGTACTGTATGCCTTGGATGGATTTCAATTGGCAAATATTGAAGTGCAATCTTTATTTTATAACAAACTTTGCTTATATTGAATTCTGGGTGATGAAATCCGTGAATACTTTTAATTTTGATATCTGTACTCTGTAGGACTCGGACGTTTCCACGGTTACATCATACTTTGATTCTATTTCGCTAAGCTGATGTGAGATACTTAATCAACGACCAAGTTGCATCGATGTCCGGCAGCTGCGATGAGCTAGGTGATAACAGTGTAGGCATTATTGACGCTTGCGAAACATTTATCGCGCGACAAAAGTGTACACAGAATAACTATTATACCGTCTTTTATATCTGGAAATGACAAAGAAAACATTAGTAATGACACAAGTCTGATCAATCAAACCTTTTTAGATGACACCTGAATAGCAATTTATAGTATGCGAATTGAAAAACTTGAAATAGTAAATACAAAGGGCACACGCTGCCAACTTCTATTATTTCGAAAAGAAATAAATTTAATACGTGCTAAAATACAAAAATGTGTGAAAAGTCAATGTGCTCCATGTTGAACTAACGATGTTACTAATATTTTGTATGAGATTATATATTTATATATTAGACTACTATTTACATTCAGGGAATTTCAAAAGATTTTTATAACGGATGACCACCAATGACATTCGGGATGGTGATCAAGATGGTATAATGGTGCTCTTCTCCATTCCGTAAATCCTCAACTATTCAATTAAATGAATAACCTAAAGCGATTCAGCTGAGAAAATAGTTAATTCTATTTTTTTACTTTGGACTTTCAACCTTAAACGAACGAAAAAAGTCTATTTTCCATAGTGTGCTATATTTTCAGAGCTATAGAGCTATAAACAGCTCTATGTTTTAATAGCTTCAACGTTAAAACTCGTATTTCT